>JAJLYD010000198.1:24208-72109 GCA_030571615.1 Jamesozyma hellenica | reverse complement strand
TTCTTTAATTTATATATATATATATATGTGTTTGTATCATAATAAAAGTGACAAAAAGAAAATTAAAAAATTATTACATATTTGCAGCGTAAGTTTTGATTTTTTTTATATTAATTAATTTTCCATTTATTTAAATTTATATTTACATGTGATTAAAAAAAAAAAGAAGTTTTTTTTTTTTTTTATATATATATATTAAATTTCTTGTTTCTTAATTGCATCTTGAATTCTAACAAAAGTACCATTTGGACCTGGTACAGAACCTTTAACCCAAATAACGTTATTTTGATCATCAACTTTTAAAATTTGAATATTTTGAACTGTAACGTAATGTCCACCCATTCTACCAGGCATTTTTTTACCAGGTAAAACACGACCAGGATCTTGATTTTGACCATAAGAACCACCGTGTCTATGCATTATAGATGTACCATGACTTGCACCTAAACCTTTAAAATGATATTTTTTCATTACACCTGCAAAACCTTTACCTTTTGAAATTGATTTTATATCAATGAATTGACCCGGTTTAAAAAAAGATGGTTTTAAAATGGTACCTACAGGTAATAAACCATTTTCATCTTTAACTTTAAATTCTGCAATTTTTAATTTTGGATTAACTAAATTTGAAGCGAAATAACCAAGTAATTGTCTTGAAATATTTTTTGGATTTTTATTACCATAACCTAATTGACAAGCAAAATAACCATTATTTTGTTTTGTTTTATTAAGTATTACTTCGACATTATTTAATTTTAAAATTGTTGCTGCTAATTTTTTACCTGTTTCTAAATTAAAATATGGTAACATACCAACTTTTTCTGTTATTATACCTGATCTATTTGGTAACCATTTTCTTTTAAAAGATTGTTCTAGGGAATGATTTATTGGTGGTGAATTTAAAGTTATTGATTGAGCTACACTTGGTGAAATTAAACAAGGTTTTGTTGTATAATTTCTAATGGAATTTAAGGACGGTTTAATAATGAAACCATACCATGAAGGATTTGACATTTTTTGTTTGTTTGTTTGTTTGTTTGTTTGTTTGTTTGTTTATATTTTATTATTTTCCATTTATTTTTTCATTTTTTTTTTTTTTTTTTTTTTTTTTTTTTTTTTTTTTTTTTTTTTTTTTTTTTTTTTTTTTTTTTTTTTTTTTTTTTTTTTTTTTTTTTTTTTTTCTTTCATTTTGAGAAAATTGGTTACATTATGAGCATCCATCCATACACCGCATGTTTTATAAAAAGTATACAGATATTTTAATAAATATTTATTTATTTATTTATTAAGTTTAAATAAAAAATAGTACAAAATGTCTTTATTAATGTTACAAATGAGTTGGGATAAAAAAAAAGATAAAAGAATTGGAAATAAAAATAAAAATTTTTTTTTAAAAAAAAATGTTATAATTATTTGAAGTTCCTAATTGTTTTCTTAATTCATCGTTTGAATCATCTTTTAATTTTTTTTTATTTAAATTTAAATTTAAAGGTAAAATTTCTCCCATACTTATTGGTTGAATCATATCATTATCATCTAATAAACCTGAAACTCTTGAATTATTGTTAAAATTATTATTATTATTATTTTGATTTAAAGATTCAATTTTTTTTTTTGGTACTAAAAATTTTTTATCTTTTCTAAATGAACCAGCTGGTTTATAAGTTACTTGTCTTGATAATTGTGAAGGATTAGTCATTACTATACTTTGTCTTAATTGGAATGGTAATGGTGGTACGTTTGTTGATAAACGAATTTCTCTATTAAATGTATTATTATTATTATTATTATAATTTGATGTATAAGTATAAAACATATCTGGATTATCCATTGGATTTAATGCTGTACCATTTAATTGTAATATTGGGATTGTAGTATTTTGTTTTAATTTATCTTTTTTAAATGAAGTTAAAGAGTTTAAAATATTTGTTGAATTTTTTAATTCTGTTGGTGTTGGTAAGTAATTTATATTTTCTAAAGTTTGAGGATGTGGTTTATCTATTGGATTAAAATTGATTGATTGAGAATATTTGATTGATGGAGGTATATAAACTTTTTGATCTATTGGTAATGGATAATGAAGTAATGGGATTATTGGATTATTATTATTATTATTATTATTATTTATAGAACTTTGATCTATTGGTTGAAATGTTTCATTTGATGAAATTGAATTTGAAATTGATGAAATTTGATCATTATTTTTTTCTGAATTAAGAATGATTTTTGATAAGTGTTCATTCATATAGACTTCATATATACTTTTCAATCTATTTACATCTTCATCATCACTATTTTCTGTGGAAGTATTTGAAATTTGTTGGGAAGTATCTATCTTTGTAGTATCATTATCATTATCATTATCATTATCATTATGATTATAATTTTCGAAATCAAATAAATCATCTACAGAGGTTAATTTTTCTTGAATAATATCAGATTTTGAAAGGGTATGATTATGATTATGATTATGATTATTTTTATTTTTATGTATTTTTTTTGATCTTGAGCGAAAGTATGAAAATATTAAAATGATTGTTATTATAATTACAAAAGCCGGGATTGCAACGGATAATGCAATGATTAACGGTAGATTGGATGAATTGTTTGAAGAAGCGTTTCTTTTTACAAACAACGTGCCAGCATTATTATTGATTATTTTTGTTGAGGCTAACATGTGTGACTATGAATTTGTTGTGAGATGCATGCACATCTATATATATATATATATATATATATATTTGGGCTACGTTGTATTTCGAGGTCCTCGGGAAGGGGAGAAGATAAGCATTCCTTCATACATTCATTCAATAAATAAATATATATCATTCTTTGCGAACTTCCAACCAAGTCCAAGTAAGTTTATATAAAACGATGAAGTTGCAAGAGTTGTTTGTTTACAGTTTATCAAAACGAAACATGCAGCGCCAAATTCGGCCATGTTTGTTATTTTTCGCGACGCGACGCGAAACAAAACGACGCGAAAAAAGACAAAAGCGTATTTGCAGGTCACGTGACCGCGCAGACGTTAAAAAAAAATTTTGCCAATCGTTTCGTTTCGTTTCGTTTTGTTTTGTCTCGGTTCAAACAAAACAAAACAAAACAAAACAAAATAAAACGATTTAAAGCGGCGGCAACAGCAACAGCAGCAAAAAACAGAAAACAGCGTTTTGCTTTGCTTTGTTTTGCTTTGCTGTGCTGTGCTGTGTTGTGCCGGGTTTCCAAAAAATGTTAACATATACTTAACAAAGTAAAGTAAAAAAACAAATAAGCATTGTGGTTTAGTAACTTGCGGAGACGATACCCGGATGGCTCTGGTAAAAGGCAAGAACCATGTTCGTTATAAGTAATGTGCAAGACATGCCCACACAATTCTTGATACCGATCTCCTAAACCACACGCCCACCCTTCTGTGAAAGAAGAGTAAATTTGCAATTTTTTTGTTACCGAGTTGTTTTTTTAATTTGAAATCAACACACAATAAAAGAAAAAGATATAGAAATGTTTTTTTTGAATTTCTGTGGTTTCATTTCCTTTTTATACTTGAAAAAAAAAAAAAAACCAAGCAAAACAGGAAACCCAGACACCTGCACCCGCACGCAAAGCAGCTAGGGCTAGGGCCAAGAACCTAGGGCGCGTTAGGGCTACGACGTATTCAATAATGAGAAAACAAACTTTCAAACAAGAATCGGTTTTAATTATTATATACTTGTTAGACATGATTGCTTTTGGTACGGAAACAGGTATAAACCAATGAATGCAAATAAAAAAATTATAATAGATGTACTAAATCACATATCAAAGACAGGTAAATACGTCGGTAATACTAATGCCACTACTAATGCCACTACTAATGCCACTACTACTACTGCTACTACCACCAAAGATTCTTTAATTACAAACACAAAATCTGTAATTAATGATCCAATAGCTCTTATTTTTAAAAGTTATAACCCTTCTTTAACAATTAATGATTTCATTGGAATTTTACCAAAAGAAAAACGTAATCTTTTCAAATTTAAATTAATTAAAAAAAGAGATCCAAAATTTTTCCAATTTAATGATCAATATCTTTTAATATTTAATAATTTTAATGATTTAAATAATTATTATAATTTAACAAAATTATCAAGAATTGATAAAATTAGATTAAATTTTCAAAAAATTAATAATAATTCTTTAATTTTTTTAAAATTAATTAATATTTATAATAATTATTCAATAAATTTATTAAATGCTTATAATTCTGATAAATTTTATTTTAAAAATATTAAAAATAAAAATTTATTAAATGAAAATAATTTTAATAATATTAATAATATTGATGATATACAATCAAAATCTTTATTAGTTTGGAATTTACCAAATAATTTAGATTCAAATAAAATTAAAAATTTTTTTTGGTTTTATGATATAAAACATTGTTTTAAAATTTATTGGAATAATAATCAAAATTTAAATAATTTTTATTCTTTAAATTATTTCGCATTTAATAATAAAAATGATTGTATTAAATTTAAAAAAAATTTTCATGGTATGTATTTTAATAATAATATTAAAAATAAATTATTAATAGATTATTTAGGTTATTAAAATTAAAATTTCCTCCAACATTCTCTAATAATTTCCCATTTAATTTTATCATTTCCATTTCCATTTCCTTTTTTTTTATTCTTTTTTAAATCATTTTTCTCATATCCATTCAATATTAAATTATTTTCATTATTCATCCAATTTTCTAAAATAACATATTTTTCCCAAATTCCAAAATCTTTCCATATTAAAACTAAACTATCTTCTTCATCATTATTTAAACACCAACCAATTTTACATCTATCTTTTTCAAATTTTAAATTAAATTTTTCATTATCTTTAAATTTATTTAAATTATTTTCAATTAATGGATTCTTTAAATGAATTTTACACATTGACCAAACTGAATCTAAATATTTAATATTTAATGATTTAGATATTATCCCATTTAATAAATGAATCTTATTATTATTATTATTATTTTTATTATTTCTTGTAAATATTTGAAATATATGTAAAGTTTGTTTATTTGATATTATTGCAAGTTTACTACCTTGTGGACTAAATTCTATATCATATATTTCTGCATTATCAAAACCTCTTCTAAATTCTTTAATTAATGCACCATTATTAACACTAAATAATCTAATTAAAGTACCTTTTTTTGAACATGTTGCAATCATATTACCTTGATGATTTAATTTAAACATTTGAATTTCAGATTTATGTGCTTTAATTATTATCGTAGGTAACATATTATTATTATTATTTGAAAATATTGTACTAATATGCAATTGTCCTCTATATTTATTACTTTCAAAACAAATTATACTTTTAATACCATTATTATTTGTTACACCAATACTTCTATAATCAGTATAAGAACCTTTTGGAATTTCAATATCATCAATTAATTTTTCAGGTTTTTTGCCAAATGAAAAAATACTAAAAGAATCATTTAAAACTACTACAATATGACACCTTGATAAAAAGACACGTTTAATAACTTTCATAAAATTTAAAATTATAGATTCTTTCTTAATTAAATCATCCCAAATAATTAATTTATTTAATGAATATCGAGGTTCTTTACCTCCTCCAATTAAAGCAATATAATTGGATCTATTTAACATTTGAGTATAACCTAAACCTTTATCCTTTGTATCATTTGGAATATTATCAAATGATTGAATTAATTTACATTGTAAAGGATAAGTATTATAAATTTGGAAACCGCTATCTGTTGCAATGCTAAAACATGAATCGTCTTGAGTAAAATTGATATGATTGATCTTTAATGTCATTTATAAATTCAATCTCTTTTAATAAAATGCTTCCTTATTTATTTATTTATTTATTTATATATTAAGCAAATGCTTTCCTTTACAGTTAACTTTTTTTGTTTATTCTTATTGTTTTGTTTTGATTTGATTTGATTTGATTTGATTTTTTTTCCTTACACAACAGAAATTTTGAAAACTGTCAAGACAAGAGAAACAATTAAAAATAAAAAAAAAAAAAATGGCAAATTCACCAAATTGTCTGTCAGATTTTGAATAAACAATAACAAAAAATGAATTTTAAATCATTATTATCAAAGCAAGAAAAAAAAAAAATTAGTCTTGAAGAAATGAACAAACAAAACCAAACTGCCATTTTTGCTATCTGCTATCTGCCATCTGTCGTCCACAATGCCACATAAGATATTTGAATGGCAGACCCTAAACACAAACGTCTTGTATCCGAAAACATTGCTGATCAATCAATCAATCAATCAATCAATCGATTAACTGTTTGCTTGCTTGTTGTGTTCTTCCCGTTTTTTGTATCTGTGACAGAAATCGATTTCAATCGCACGTTTAAAAAAATCCACAGACACAAACAACGACATTTCAAAATAACAACACAACAAAGAACCCATTGCTTGCTTGCTTGATTCGATCAAGCATCTCACCTTTGCTTAACTCGTTTAACAAATTTTAATAATCATAAAATACACATTGTTGTTGTTTTTTTTTTTACTTCCTGCAATGCCTAAACCTTCATTTACAACAAAATCTACTAATTCATTAGTTTTAGCCGCCGATGTGATAACACCAAATAATTCGCTCAATGCAGATAGATATATTCCAAATTGTGCATCCAAGAAAGCATATAGAATCTTGCCATGTTTTAAGAATTTAGAGTTTCTAGATGATGATAATACTTTGGATAATGATATAACAATTCCACAAAGATTATCGTCCCCAGAATTTTTTCATAATCTTGGTCAAACAGAATATTATAATCGAATATATGATGCAGAGCAAAACTTTAGTAATAATAATAATACCAATGCTAATGATGAACCCAAAAATAATAACGTTGTAATTGCTAAGAAAAAGGAACAAAGAGATCATAGAAGACGTATTGCAATATCTTTAGGTTTTTATTCATCAGAGAAAGTTTTAAAATTTAATTATCAAAATGACATTAAAAAATCATACAAGAAATACCCAGTATCAAAATTAACAAACTTTAATGCTACTTCCTTATTTTCATTCCCAACAAATAATTTACAACCTCAAAAAAGATTAACAAAAAGAGCCAAATCACATATTCCTTATAGAGTCCTAGATGCTCCATCTTTAAGAAATGATTTTTATTCTAATTTGATTTCTTGGTCTCATACTACTGAAAATATCTTAGTCGGCCTTGGATCTTCAGCTTATATTTGGTCAGAAAAATATGGTGCCATTCCAATAATTAATCATGGATTTTTAAAAAATAAAAATGATTTAATTACATGCGTTTCATTTTCACCAAAAAATTCTAAATTTTTAATTGGAACAAAACAAGGTTATTTATTTTTATTTGATCAAATTATTTCTTTTAAAAATTTTTTTAAATATAATGAAAATCCTGATTTAATAAAACCTGTCTTTGAAATGAAAACAGATTCATATAAAGGTATCACTTGTATCGAATGGTTTAATGATCTTGATAATTATTTTGTCTTTGGTGAAGAGACTGGAGAAATAACTTTTGTTAAAATTTTGGAAGATTATTCTTTTCCAAAAAATAATAAAAATAATTTGGTTTTAACACTAGAAAGAATTGCTAAATTTCAAGCACAAAATCAACAAGTTTGCGGTATGTATTTTTTTTTTCTTTTTTTTTTCTTTTTTTCCCAATTACTAACACATTTTAAAATAATGTTAAAGGTCTATCAATTAATTTTGACAATAGTTGTATTGCAGTTGGTGGTAATGATAATGCATGTACTCTTTGGGATATTTCTGATTTTAAAAATACAAGATTAAAATTTATTTTAAATCATACTGCTGCTGTGAAAGCTGTTGCCTTTTGTCCTTGGTCAAAATCATTATTAGCAACTGGTGGTGGTAGTAAAGATAGATATATTAAATTTTGGCATACAAATACTGGAACCCTTTTAAAAAAAATTAAGACATCGGGACAAATAACGTCTTTAATATGGTCAAAAAGGTATAAGCAAATAGTAGCTACCTTTGGATTTGGAGATATTGAAAATCCGGTCATTTTAATTTTATATTCTTATCCAAATTTAAAAGAATTATTATACGTAGGAACAACAACTCCTTTAAGAGCTTTAAGTGCGGTTACATCTCCAAATTTTACATCCATATGTATTGCATGTAATGACGAAACAATTAGATTCTATAATTTATGGGAAGATAAAGAAGAAATTATTAACCAATTTCAAAAAGAAGGAATTTATGGATCAAGGTTGATAGAAATGATGGAAGGCATTCATCATCAAAATAACAAAAAACAAGAATTAAGATAATTTAATGAATTGTATATATTTATTTATTTATCAAAATCTATAAGAAATTTTTATAGAAATGAAAATAACACAATTTTTTTTTATTCTTTTAATGTCATTTGTTTATCACTTACGACGAGCGTGTCACTTGATTAAGTTACCCAAACGCAAGTTTTTTTTTAAATTTCAAAATTTCAAAAAAAAAAAACAAAAACAAATCAAAAACGTATAGAAACATCAAATGTTACTTACTTAAATAATCTACACTGTTAGTGGTTAAAGTGGCCAATCTTAGTATTGGATCTTGAAGCTATTAAATAATACTTATTCAGAATTTTTTTTTGGTTTGAATCAATCAGTAAAAAATTTGATAGTCAAGTCACGAGATGGCTAACGAAACTAATGATGATACTAATACTTCGAACAATGAAGAATCTTCAACACAATTAATTGCTCCAGGTATTCAAAGAAACTTAGAACAAGAAGTATTAACAGGATTTGGAATTAACATTATTTTTTATCCATTCATTTTTTTATATTTTTTACTTACATTTGCATACATTACAAGAAAAATTATACCATATCAATTCATCGATGAAAAATTTCATATAGAACAAACTTTAACTTATATTAAAGGGAATTGGAAAGATTGGAACCCAAAAATTACAACACCACCTGGTCTTTACATATTTGGTTTGATTGATTATCATATTGTAAAACCAATATTTAAATCATGGTCAACTCTTACAATCTTAAGATTAGTTAACCTTTTTGGTGGTATAGTCATATTACCAATTGTTGTATTACGACCATTATTTATATTTAACGCCATTGGATTTTGGCCAATTTCATTAATGTGTTTCCCATTGATGACAACTTATTACTATCTATATTATACAGATATTTGGTCTACCATTTTAATCTTAGAATCATTAACATTAGTATTAACATTACCTTGGGGTTTAAGATCTAGTTTATGGTTAAGTGGAGTTTGTGCAGGTTTAAGTTGCTTTTTCAGACAAACAAATATAATATGGAATGGGTTTATATTAGTCATAGCCGTGGAAAGAAGAGCTATTGTATTAAAAAAATTTAATAATCATACACTCAATAATTATTTAAAGATTTTAATTACATCCGTTGATGAATTTAATACGTTTGTATTACCATATTGCATTAATTTTATTGGATTTTTAATTTATTTAATTTGGAATAGATCTATTACATTGGGTGATAAATCAAATCATTCTGCAGGAATTCATCTTGTTCAAATTTTTTATTGTTTTACATTCTTATTATTTTTCACTGTTCCAATATGGTTTTCAAGAAATTTTTTAAAATCTTACAAGATAAGATGTCAATTAAAACCTATAAAGACAATTTTTGAAATAATTTTAATTATGTTAATTATTAGATTTTTCACAAAAGTTCATCCATTTTTATTAGCAGATAATAGACATTACACATTTTATTTATTTAAAAAATTAATTTATAAAAAAAATAATAAATTAATTAGATATGGTTTATTTTCATTAATTTATCATTTTGCAACTTTCACATATATGGAATTAATGAGACCAAATGAAATGATTTTTCATCCAATCTTACCATTACCTATAAAAGAAATGGTTCATTTACCTATTCAATTAACTCATATTTCTTGGACTGCTTTAATTATTTGTACAGTAATAACAATAGTTCCATCACCATTATTTGAACCAAGATATTATATTTTACCATATTTTTTTTGGAGATTATTTATTACATGTAATGCAGAACCAATATTTAAAAAATTAATTCCAGGAGAAAAAAATGAAATTCCAATTACAATTAGTTCAACTGGTAGATTATTTTGGGAATTTATATGGTTTATGATAATAAATGTTATAACTTTGCTTGTATTTATTTTAAAATCATTTACTTGGTCTGATGAACCATTTTTACAAAGAATAATTTGGTGATGTTTATTTATAATTAATCTATATATTTATAATATAACATAAATGGAATAAAAAAAAAAATTGAATTGTAAGAATGAAAAAAAACAACAACAAAAAAAACATGATATACAATTGAAAAAACTTAAAATACAACTTTATTTATTTGGATATAATTACTTCATATTTTTTTTTTTTTTTTTTTTTTTTTTTTCTGAAATATTTTTATTTATTATAATGCAATGGATTCAAATTCTTTATCAATTTGATCAACATCATTGTTGATGTTACTTTGTTTAGAAATTTTTTCAGTTTTAGATTGGTCTAATTCTTTCTTAGTTTCGTTTTCAATTTCGGTGTCTTGATTAACTTCTTCTTTAGGTTCTTCATTAACAGGTTCTTCATTAACAGGTTCTTCCTTAACGTCTTCTTTAATAGCTTCTTTTACTTCTTCTATAGCTTCTTCATTAACAGGTTCTTCTTTAATAAGTTCTTCTTTAACGTCTTCTTTAGGTTCTTCCTTAACGTCTTCTTTAACAGCTTCCTTTACTTCTTCTTTTGGTTCTTCCTTAACGTCTTCTTTAACAGCTTCTTTTACTTCTTCCTTAACAGCTTCATTTGCTTCTTCTTTAACAGCTTCTTTTGCAGCTTCTTTAACGTCTTCTTTAACGTCTTCTTTAACGTCTTCTTTAGATTCTTCCTTAACTTCTTCTCTAACAATTTCATTATTAATTATAACTGAATCATTATCTAATTCAAAATCTTTATCATTATTAACGTTTTGTAAAGATTGATTTAATTGATTCATTTTAATTTGTGGTTTTTTTAAATTTTTAATAGAATTTTGATAATTTTCAAAAGATCTTTTCTTTAAAACTTCAAAATAATCTTGAACTGGACCATTATTTTTTTTATCTCTAAATACTAATTCACCATCACCTGCAAAATAATCATCTGTATCATCAATTAACCACCAATTACCTGCTTCTAAATCATTAGCAAACGATAATAAAAATTCTCCCCAATTATTTGAAATGACATATTTAGTATCGAATTCTCTACCAAAAGCAATAACTTGACCATATTTACCATTTGGAGCTGGTGCTAAATCAACTCCGATGTGACTACCTGCATTATCTGTAATTAATGGAATCCATAAAGGATTTGCATAAACGGATTGAATGAAATTAGGTGGAATTGAATTTTGTTGAGGGATATAAGGTAATTTGAATTGATTATTGATTAATTGTTGTGATGATGATGATACGTTAATATTATTATTTAATGAAGTATTTGATGAACCAGTTGAAATATTATTATTATTATTGTAACGTTTATTTAAATTTTTTGCTACATTTCTCCAAGCTTGAGTCATTGAAACTATTTGATCTAAAGTCATTAATTGTAAACCATAAATTAAACCTGATGTACCAGTCATTGATTCTAAATCTTCTTGACCATCATGAATTCTTAATGAAGCTTTAACAGAAGGAGGTAAAGAAATTTCTAAATCTTCTTCTGCGTTAATGATATCATTTTGAGTACATGGATCACTTAAAGTTGCGTTTAAATCCGGGTTATGAGTATCTGTCCAAGAATCGATATGTCTCCAAGCTAATAATACTTCTGAGACACCTTCTTTTGAAATATTTATATTAAAATCATCTATATTATAATCATTATTTAAACCTATGTTCATTTCTTGTTGATCATGTAAATCATGAGAACTAATATTATTTGTTAAATTTGTGCTAGATGGGTTTACGTTATTGTTTTGAGTATTGCGATTACTCATGTTAAAGTTTGGTGTAGCATTAGGATTATATTCTGCGTAATGATCTTCGGTACTTACGGAGTAAATCCATTCTTTAATCTTTTGTTTGAAGATATTCATTATTTAGTAATTAATTATATTGATCTGATCTAATATTTCCAAAAATAAATAAATAAACAAACAAACAAAAAAAGAAACACAAAACAAAAACACGGCAGTGACTTGTGTGTCTTATATATAAATATTCATGTGGAATATTTAATTGTTAAATGAAGATATGATACTTTCTTGTGTTCTGCGGTTAAAAAATCCCTAGTTGTCAATTCATTCATTCATTCATTCATTGTGCTCGCCCAAACCGAGACGGTTCGGTTCGATTCGATTCGGTTGAATTTGATTTTTCGTGAAAGAAAAAAAAAAAACCCGAAAAAAATTCGCGTCGCCTCCCGAAGCCGGGCAACGTTTTTTTTGCAATTTCCGAATATCGGAAAACGCGGTTCCGCGGAACTTCAATTTAGGGGTTTGCGTTTCAAGTGCCGGGTGACAAAATATGAAACGTTTTGCATTTTTTATTTCTTATTCACACGTTAAACAATTCATACATATTTATATTTATATTTATATGTACAAGTTGGTTTTACTTCTTTATTTTTTTTTCGAATCTAATCTAGCATCAATTAATGTATTTAACAATAAGGATTCATTATCCAAGACAACTTTATTCGGAGAATTAGCCAAAATTGTTGCAATTTCTCTAGCTGTATCCAATCTTTTCAATTCGACGTAATCTTTTGATTTTTTAATTGCTTCACCAATCAATTCTGCAGATTTGGCTTCACCTTGAGCCTTAACAACCATACCTTGTTTTTCTTGTCTTGCTTTATCCACTACAAATGCAGATCTTTGAGCATCTTGTTGCGCAATTTGTTTTGCTTCAACGGCATTAGTAAATTCAGGAGAAAATGTCATAAACGTAATTGAAACATCATCTAATAATATATTAAATCTGTTTGCACGAAGAACCAAATTGTCACGAATCATTCTAGACACTTTTTCTCTCTGTGTAATTAATTGAGACGCATTAAATTGTGCAACGACAGATTTTAAGACTTCATTCACAATACTTGGTAACACTCTTTCATCATAATCTTGACCTAAAGTTCTATAAATGATTGGTAAATGAGCCACATCAGGTCTTGAAAGAACTCTACATGTGATATTAACCATTTGCAAATCTTTGGTACCTGTTAATGAAGCAACGTTACGTGGTTTAGCTCTCACGTCATAAACAATCGGCGTTTCAAACCAAGGAACTACAAAATGTGTACCTTCATTATATATCTTTGAAGAGACACCACTTATACGAGAGTAAACAATCGCTCTATGACCACCATCGACGTTGAACAAAGAATTCTTTAAAAGTAAAGCACTAGCACCTAGTAAGACCAACCCACCAGCACCGGCAAATAACCCCCCGGGACTTCCAGAAGCATTGCCACCGCTACCACGAGAGCCTTGAGCACGTTGAACTCTGGATAATTGTTGCTGAAACACACGAGTAAATCTTTGAAAATCGTTTGGACCCCTACTCATTCTTGTAATTATATTTGTATTGTTATTTGTATTAATGTATGAATGTATTTATGTATTTCATGTATTGTTTATAGTGAAACATTTGCCATTCACCAAATTTTTGTCCCCTCCGCGGTGCTTTGCGGTGAAATCGCAATTGCTTGCGATTCGTGTGGCGTGATTTGCTGCGAAACTAATAAATTATCAGCATTGGTTTTGATTGGTATTTGTATTTGTATTTGTATTTGTATTCGTATTTGTACTACAATATTTGGATGACAATCAGATTATATGTACTAGCACGTTCTTTAAAACAAGCTGTCTTCATGTTACTGATGCGCAGGGTGGCACTCCACTTTGCACCAGCAGACACCACTAAATCCAACTACACCTATCAACTGCAACAAACGTTCATCCGCAATCCAAACCGTCCTTCTTTCAACTTCATTTGCATTGTTTTTTTTTATATTTTTGTCTTGCTTTCCACCCTTAAATTTTTCCATCATATAAAAGCTACAACCTTTTTTTTTTTTTTTTCTTGTCTTTGATTTTCTTTGAGTTTCTCATTCTCGAACATGAAAAAGAATATGGGAAATTCATAATTATTAACCAATTAATATGTCTGAATATCCATTGCATCAGGCCTGTATAAACAACAACTTTATCAAAGTTCAAGAATTGGTACAAAATTCTTCAAACATCAGGAAAGATCTGATTGCAAAAGATCAAGATGATAGAACACCATTACACTGGGCAACATCGTTTCAAAATAATGAAATCATTACTTATTTACTCTCTCATATGAAATCAATAGATCTAGATAACTTAACCGATCAAGCAGGTTGGACTCCCGTTCATATCGCTGCTTCAATAGGTAATTTAAACATTCTTAAACAATTTATCGAAAGAGATATTAAACCAGATTTAAATTTACAAACTAATCAAGGTATAACATGTTTACATTTAGCTGTAGCAAAATCTCATATTAAAGTAGTAGAATATTTATTAAATAATGGCGCAACTGTAACAGTTAAAGATAAAAAAAATCAAATCCCATTACACAGAGCCGCAGCAATTGGTTCAATGAAATTAATTCAATTATTATCTAAAAAAAATAGCCCTATTAATTCAAAAGATAATCAAGGTTGGACTCCATTATTTCATGCTTTAGCAGAAGGTCATGCAGATATAGCTGTATTACTTGTTAATGATTACGGTGCCGATAAAGATATTGAAGATAATAATCAAAAAAAAGCTATCGACTTTGCATTAAACGATCAAGTTAGAAAATATTTTAATAATAATACATAAATATTTCAAGTAAATACAAATTAAAATTTTACCATTTTATTATTTCATAACTTGCTTTTTTTTTTCTTTTTTTCCTTTCCTTTCCTTCTCAATTAATTACGTATCAATCAATATCTTAATTAAATTGTAATTCTGAATTATAATATATACCATTAAGATCTTTATCTTGTCTTATTAATTCAAAATTTTCTTTATCTTCATCATTACCCAAAGCAATTAATAACAATTCTTGACTCTTAATTGAATTTTTAATTGCATCACATAAATTTAATATTTCATAAGGCATAATAATACCTAAAATATTATTATGTGTAGCAAACCTTACCATTTCATGAATTGAAAAACAATCTTCTTCTTCTTTATTATATATAACTTTATTTTCTTTACTAATATTAACCAAATTATTTTCATCACTTCTCCAATCATAAGATTTTACATCTAATAAATTTTTTTCAACCATTAAAAAATTTAATCGATGTGGAGTATCATTAATAAATTTATTACTTTTTTTAGTTAACGTATCCATCTTTAATAACACAGGAAAATTTGGTTGTTTCCAATTTAATATACAACATGCTTCCCAATTACATGAACTAAATACAATTGATCTAATATTTTCTCCCGAATGACGTAAAGTTCTTTCATGTTCAAAAATAATAAATAAAATATCATCAATAAATTTATTAATATTAATATATGGAGCTATCTTAATTGGTATATTTTCAATTTCATATTTCGTTGGAAAACAAACTTGAATAATTAATTGAATAGATTTAGGAATAAATTTTAATAAAATATCAAATTTAAATATTCTAGAATTTATTAAATTTTTAAATGATTCCAATAAACTTATTTCATCATTAGAATTAATTTTAAAAATTTCAGTTTCATCAATTTCATCAATTTTTTCACCACAAATTTTTTCTAATTGAGAAATTGTTAAATCATAAATTAAAAATTTAGTTCCATCTTTACTTTCAACGTAAAATTTTGGAGATACAACAATAGTACCATCATTTAAAACAAATAACATTAAATTAATAAAACTACCACTTAATGAAAATGATGTAACAATACTTTGTTCATTTGAGTTTGTATGATCATCAAATAATTCAACATTAATATCATTACTATTATCATTATTACCATTGCTATTATTATTATTATTATTATTATTATTGCTACCTGTAGATTTCCAATAAGGTTCATATTTAGTAATTTGTAAAGGTTTCCCCATATAAGGAAAAATAACTTGATATTTGAAATCTAAATTACCAATACAATTTAATTTTGGATCAAATAAAGGTAATATAACTTCTCTTGAATTAAGTGTAGAATCACAAACAAAAGAATTTGTTAAAGCTGTTGTCTTTGCAATCAATCTCGTACCAAAAGAAGAAAAAACTTCAAAATCAATAGTGAAACCAGCTAATGAATCAATTAAAAAAATTATTTCACCATTATCATTATTATTTTCTTCATAACAAGATTCTTGACCTACAGGAAAAATAATATTGCGAGGAATCATATCAGAAAGATTAGATGTCAATGTAATTCTTCCTGGTTTAGTTAATACCAAACTTTCTTCATTATTAAATTTAATTGAACCAGATCCTTTTTGTAAGATCAATTTTAAAAAAATTTTTTTTTCTAAAAAATTATGACCATATTTTCTTAATGGAATAATCGGAGGTGGTAACGTGAAGTCAGGAATATGTTCTAAAGGATTATTAGAATCAGAAAGATCATTTAAATCTCCAGACATCAAAGTTTTTGTTTTTAATTGATTTAATGTCAATTTCTTTGTAAGATTTTTATCATCAATATTAATGTATGGTAAAATTACATTCAAAACATCAATATGACTTTCCCACAATGCATAGAATAACGGACTTTTGTCATCGTCATCTGTGATATTTAATTTGGCACCATTTTCTAATAAAACTTTAACTATTTCAGTATTACGCTCCCTAATAGCATAAAAGATAGGTGTACATTTATTAAAATTATCAATTCCATTAGGATCAAAGCCATATTGAATTAATAATTTCAATAATCGAGCATCTCCTCCTTTTCTTGCCACAATATGTAACGTTCCTAATCCTTCAGGATCTAAATTATTAACAAAATCAACATTTTCCTTCTTATATAATTCTAAAAGTAATTTTGTAGCCTCGTAATTATTATATTGACAAGCAACAATTAAAGGTGAAAATTGAGGTTCAGAAAATTTACCTTTATTTGGACATATAAAATTTGAACCTGAATTTAAAATTTCCTTTGTCACCTCAATATGATTATTGATTATAGATAGAATCAATGGAGTCTTAGAATCGTTATCCGACTTATCAATAAAATCTATTAATTTGCTATTTAAAATTGATATAATAGAGTCTAATTTTCCAAGTTCAGCAGCATAATGAAGAGGAGTACGTAAATAAATATCTTGTGTGTTCAACAAGACTCTTAATTTATCAGTTGGTAAAATTTCCAAAGCTTCATCAATGATAAAATTTCTAGAATGGTTTGGACAATGGGTAGCTTCATGAAATATATTTCTTTTGGAAAAGACTTGATCATCTTCATCACAAAATGATAGATCAAGTGATTGTTTGACGCTTTCATAAAATGTTTTTAAACTTGTATCATCAATGGAACTACTTATTAATAAGATAAATAATCTAGAAAGACATTCTTTAAAAATAAGATTCTTATCAATCCGCGTATGTGGAATATGTTCATTCAAAAAATATTCTATCTTTGTTTGAGAAAATTTTTTTAACATTTTAGTTCTTCTTTCAAAATCCTTTAGTTTAGAGATATTTAAAATTTCTGTGTACCAATTTTCAATTTCTATATCAGTATCAAAGTATTCAATTGATGTATTTGAATTTAATGTATTTGGACTAGCTTCTTTTACTGAGCTGAGATCAGAAGAAGATTTGAAAAGTCTAGAATTTTTTGTAGAATCGTTATTAAATCTATCTTTAATTGAGTAATTATAATCATCTAAATTTATGATGTTTGAATTTATAAAAAATTTACCTGGTAAATCGCTTTCACTTTTATTTTTACCGACGGGGTCCCGTATATTACTACAAATCTTTGAACTTTGTTTAATCGAATCATTAATCAAATTGGCATTATTATTATTTACATCGTTAAGTTCGATCATTATATTTAAGGTTTCATCATTCAATCTTAAAGCTTCATTTCTTGAAAAAATAGGTTGAACGGAAACAACAGTGGCTAAATAGAATTCTTTTTCATGAGAATGAGATCTTTTATCCCATTTTTTTAAAACTTTTGAAAATCCCGTTTTGTTCAATTCGACATATTGTTCAAAGTTACTTAAATCATTTTGGAATTTTATGAGCCCGCCATATAAAAATTTGTAAGATATGGCAATTTTAGAATTTAATTTCCCAGACTGTTTATAATCGTTATACTTTGATTGAAGGATATTAAATTTGATACGTAAATCTGCTTCTTTCTCTAAGTAAAATGCATTCACTTTTTCTAATTCTCTTTCCAGCCTAAAAAAAAAAGAAGCTTTATTTTCTTGTAATCTTTGATAAGAAATAGAATTATTTAAATCATTAATATTTGGTGTTTCATCCAGCAGTATTTGATTATCTGTTTCTTGATTGATAATAATTGGCACAGCCAATTGCTTAATAAGTTTTTTCAATCCTTTATAATCAATGAAATGATTATTATACTCTGGAAGCTCCAGTTGTCTTGTTTCTAGATATTTACCAAACTTCATGATTTACGTAATGGGAAAGTGCGTGTTAACTTCTCTATTTTTTTGCTTTCAAAATTCAATAATAGATCTTTAACTACCCAGTAAATTTCAATTTGTTCAAAAAAAAAAAAAAAAAAAAGAAATTCAATTATAATTATACTTTTTATTTTTACACAATCTCAATACTGTTTGAAAGTGTTCTTGGTTGTATGTATGAAATGGTGGATGTTTCAATAATAATAAAAAAAAACCCAAAAAAAAAAATTCAAAAATTTTAACCGGCAGTTGAATATAGATTGCAAATGTTTAAGTTTTAACAAAAAAACCCAATATATGTCTCAGTTTATATAATTGTGAGATTATCCAGTTGAATGAATGCTGACCTCTATTAAAGTTTTCTTGAATTTAAATATTTAGTCGGCGATTAACAAACGTATCTACGGTTGTGTTGAGTCAAATCTTGGAAAGAATATGGATACTGGTAAATAACCTCGCAGATATGTGTGATTAATGGTTAATTATATGTTTTTTTGGAACCATTCAATATAGGTGTCAACTTTTAAAATTCCTTTGTAGTTAGTTGTATATATTTGCAGCATTGCTCATTGCCTTGGAACTTGTCTGACAATCACCGGGAGGGACCGTTTTCGGGTCCTTCATTGCATATTTTTAACTTTTCACAGGTCTCTCGCCACGTGGGAACAAGCCCTAATGCGTTGCAAAAACACAAGCACCAAAATTAAAAACTTAAAAAAGTACGCCCTAAACGTTTTAAAACTTAAGACCTAGGGCTAAAACACACGCGCTCTTATTCAATTTTTTTTTTTCAGATTAACACGAAAAGATACTGAATGGAATAGTTTAAACCTCTGCATTAAACAAAGAAAATGAGCAAAAGTAAACAGAATCGTTCCTGCAATCCGTGAATCTAAACATATATCTATTCAAAGTTGAAAATACAGGACTGTAGGACCATTCATAATATATAGGATGTTTATGAGGACAGCTACTGAACTTGGATCGGGAGACCTTTTCGAACATTTAAATTTCTTACTTGTGGCTACAGCTCCAGAACAATTACAGATAATTGACAAAAATGCATCAATACTGGAGGAAAATGGGTGCAAATCTTACCAAATATACAAATTGTTTGAAGACGAACCAACTTCGGAACAAAATTTAGAAATAATTAGAGAACAATTTTTTGAAAAATTTAGCCGCCCACGTGAAATCGAAATACATTTTGTTATAGCAGAAGATACGAACTTTAATCTTTATAAATGTTTAGCATTTGATTTATTAATACCTGTGGTCACTGCGCAATGGATAACAAATTCTGTTGAATTGAATCGTTTATCTAAACCAGTTACTTTTTCACCAGATCCATCACATTTTTTAAAAGCTTATAACTTCTACATCTCTAAATA
Organism: Jamesozyma hellenica; assembly: GCA_030571615.1. Taxonomy (NCBI): domain Eukaryota; kingdom Fungi; phylum Ascomycota; class Saccharomycetes; order Saccharomycetales; family Saccharomycetaceae; genus Jamesozyma; species Jamesozyma hellenica. Next base: position 52,020 of record JAJLYD010000198.1, on the reverse strand, counting down.
TTCATTCAATCATTCGGAATATTTATTTTACACACAACTCATTACTTTTATGGGAGGTAGTTATAGTGATGTTCTTTCACAAAATATAAATTTTGTACTGGCGAATAGTTTTAATGATCCAGCAATACAAGCAGTGGTAAAATTTAATATGACAGACACCATTCAATTTATATTTTCAACCTGGCTAATAGAATGTTTCAAGACTGATAAAGTAGTAGATTATAAAGATCATGAAATAACAATCGATTCGGATGAAAAAAAATTACATAATAAATTATGGAAGAAAATTCAAAAATTGAAAATATCAAACAAAGACAAAATTTTTGAAAAATTTAAGTTCATAGTCAGCGACAAGATTAATATTGATACTGAAACACAAAATTTTTTAAAAGATATATTGAAATCTCAAGGGGGGGAAATTACAGAACATTCACATAAAGTGAAACCAGATGACCATATTTATATTTTAAAGTATAAAGAAGATGAGGACGATAAAAAAGCATACGATAAATATGATTATATTTCTATTATATGGATCTTTCGCGTTTTAAAATTAAAACAGTTAGTGTTGCCGGGATCAAACATCTTATTTAAACCATTTAAAGAAAAAATATTTAAAGAGAAAGACTATTTTAAAGCTAGCGTGAGTAATTACTTTGGCTATCAGAGAATTTATATTCAACTTATGGTTGAAATTCTTGGTGGTATTCTTACATTAGATTTTACAAAAGAAAACAACTATCTCATTTGTAAGTTACCAAAAGGAAAAAAATATGAAATTGGAACAACAGTTTGGTCAAAGAATTGTAAAATTGTTAATCATAGTTGGATTGATGAATGCTATAAAGAAGGCAAAAAATTGGACCCAGTAACACCAGAATTTCAAAAGATCCCATGTCCATATGACAAAGGTTATGGAACCATTTCGTATTATGAAGATAAAAAACAGATCTTTAATCAAATTTCTAATGACCTAACGAATAATCAAAATTTAATTAGCCAAACAGAAAACAATGACAATGATTTAGAAGAAATCTTTAAGAAACCCTTAAAGTCCAAAGGAGAAAAGGATGCTGAGGATGTCTGTAAAGTCTCAGATCATGAAGTTTTCGATTTCAAACATTCTGAAAAATTTAAGGAATTGGAAAATGAAAAAGAAGATTCTTTAAATGATTCTCTACAATCAAATAAGACGGATAGTTCAATTGAAAAAGAGAAGGTACACAAAAAAAATGAATCAAAATCAAATGATGTTTTAGAAATTTTGGACACCGCAGCTACGGATCTGTCAAGCATTGAGAGATTTGACAGAGAAAAGAATGAATTACTTCCTTCAACTAGTGATGATATCATGTCAAGTTTAAAAATTGATTTAAGTTTTTCCAATGATGGGGAAAAAACTGTGACAGATAACGCAAAAAGAAGTATAAAAGAAAATCAAAATGGAAAAGAAAATTCTACAAAAAATTCTTTAAAGAAAAGAAGGATCACACTCCGGTCTTCGTCACCTTTAACTGATTCTAATTCTGCCATCGTTAGCAAAAAAATTTCAGTTCAAAATGAAAAGAGTGGTATTTCTAAAGATTCACGTATAGATTATTCAGACTTTTTAAAATGTTTGTTTAAAAGTTCCGATTATGACAGTAAACAAGATTATGAAAAATATGAACAACTGTTCAGCAAGTTATTACCGATTTATGATATTAGAGCAATTACTACAAGTTGTCTTCAAGATTTGAAAAAATCAGATATGAAACTATTGAAACTTTTTGGAATAAATATTTATGAAGATATAGATGAATCTTTAAATTTGAATACAATTATTGCACCAAAACAAATGCGTACTATTAAATTTTTAAAAAGTTTTAGCTTTCATCCATTAAACTATGTTTTAAAACCAAATTTTGTGCTCGATATACTTGATCGTCTTCATGAAAAAAATTTTAAAATTGATTTTGGTAAAATAAAACGAGAAACAAACGATTGTTTAGATTTTCTGAAGTTGCAACTAAACGAATATTTTGTATCAGACATTAATGAAAAGGCACTTAAAAATACAGAACTTGAGTCGAAGATATTTGAACGTGCTAAAATTTGGAAAATAAATTTGTTTCGGGATATTCCGGGTGGTACAAAGACAATCACCTCATTATTGAATTCACATGGTATCGATACGGTCAACGTGTTAAATTCAAAATTTAATTTAGAGGATGTCGTTCAGAACAAACCGGATACCGGGGAAGATTCTGACGTGGCACCAAAATACGTTCTCATTGCCAATAAAAAATCGCAGGTCACAAAATTCAAACAAATGCTCATTAATGCAAAACCCACACTTTTCAACAAGGAAGATGAAGTTTACGAAGGAAAATTTTTCAAGAAAAGAAATGATGGACAGAGCCCGTGCATTCTTGTAGTGGAATGGAGCTGGTTTGTTAATTGTATTTTCTCAGGCGACGTCGACTATTCAGACTCTTCGTTTGTAATTATACCGGAACTTCAAACATGTTAAACGAAGTGCAAATCAAATCTTTTTCGTCTGGGGGAACCAATGACAGATATTTTAATTACTAAGCACGATCCGCAATCGTTTTCTATCGGCAAAGAAAAACATTTATTCAACAAGCCCGTTTCTTTTTCCGCCAGGAAAAATCCGCGCCAGGCAAAATCAATGGTTGTTACTGCTGCAACCGAACATGAGTTTCTACCTACTTACTCACACAAAAGCGCAAGGAGCTTCGATGCCCATAACAATGAGGCAACGGTAGTTCCCATAATCATCAAAAACAAACAGTCAGTGTATATTTTTTTTTTCCTGTGATTGGTATGAAATTCTTACTACGGAGTTTTAGCCCATTGATGAGTTTTTCGAGCTAATAGACGCATTTGACCAGGATGCTTGTATGACAGCTGAAACAAGTTTATGGATGCAATACATAATCACTATGGTTTTTGAATTACGAAATATAAAAAGGCACTGTTTTATTTGTTTTATTTCATGGTAATTATTCTTTTAATAATGCGCTTTATTCAAGGTTGTTGTTTTTTGGTTCTTTTTACTGCTAATGGTATAAGTTAAAATAAAAAAAAAAAGCAATAACTTAAATTTAATAAATTTCCTATACAAAACAAACCGTTATTACAAAAGATGCTTTCAGAATCAACTCGTAACATTGTAAAAAATACTGTACCATTTTTACAACAACATGGTACCGATATCACTAAAGCGTTTTATAAAAAAATGTTAGGTGAGCATACAGAACTATTGAATATATTTAATAGGGTTAATCAAGCCAAAGGTGCTCAACCAACTGCTTTGGCCACTACAGTTTTAGCAGCCGCTAAAAACATTGACGATTTAAGTGTCTTGGCTCCTCATGTTAAACAAATTGGATTTAAACATCGTGCTTTACAGATTAAACCAGAACATTACCCAATAGTTGGTGAATATTTATTAAAAGCCATCGATGAAGTTTTAGGTGATGCTTCTACCCCTGAAATCCTTAATGCTTGGGGTGAGGCATATCAAGCCATTGCAGATGTTTTTATTGGCGTTGAAGCTGAAATGTATGCTTCAGAAGCATGGGAAGGTTGGAAAGAGTTCTCCATCAAAAATAAAAATTTGGTTTCTGCAGATATTTATGAATTTACAGTTGTACCTGTTCAAGGTAGTGGCATTGATTTATCAAAATTATCAATTATTCCAGGTCAATACATTACAGTAAATACTCACCCAACAAGAGATAACAACAAATATGATGCTTTACGTCATTATTCTATCTGTTCTGTTAATACTGATGATGGTTTAAAATTTGCTGTTAAATATGAATCAGGTGTTAATGGAAATCCTGCTGGTTTAGTCTCTGAATATTTACATAAAGATACTAAAATTGGTGATAAAATTAAATTAAGTGCACCAGCTGGGGATTTTGAATTAAATGAAAAATTAATTAATCAAAATGAAATTCCATTAGTTTTATTATCTGCTGGTGTTGGTGTTACCCCAATTTTATCCATGTTAGAAAAACAAATTAATAAGAATACACTCAGACCAATATATTGGATTCAATCTGCTTATGATGAAGATCATATAGCTTTCAAGAATAAAGTAAATCATTTATTAGAAAAAGCCAATAATTTCCAAAAAGAAATTGTATTAACTAATGTTGATGGACGTATTAATGCAAAATATTTAGAAGAAAAGATTCCACAACATGCTGATGTTTACTTATGTGGATCTTTAGAATTTATGAATTCCATGATTACTCATTTAAAAGAATTAAAACATAAAGACGATATGATTCATTACGAACCATTTGGTCCAAAAATGTCAACTATTTCTGTTTAACTCAAATAAAAGCTCATTAATTTGTATTTAGCTTTATTCTTATATATATATATATATAAGAACTATTGTAATCACAAAATTCAAAAATATAGAAATTTAATTTTTTTTTTTTTTTGGATATAAATTAAATAGAAATACTTGAGAAAAAAAAAAAAAAAAAAAAAAAAATTAAGTAATCATAAAAAGAATATTGCAAAAATGTATATACACAAGTCTGTCGTAAAAATAAATCTATTTAAACCATTCAGAGAATGTTTTCTTTAATTTTTTACCAAAAGTAATACAATCTTCCATACCTTCTTTCAATTCAATAGCAATTTCATTCTGTTTCTTAGTGAAAGTTGGAAATTTCTCTTTCTGAATAGAGTAAAGGTTATCAAAAATATTATTAGTTGTAAATGGTAACACATAAAGAGAAGTGACCGTACCCAAAATAACTGGAGTTAAAAATTTTACACTGAAATTCATTTTTCTAGTTAGAATTGTACCAGTCATCATTGCAACGGTAATTGATGCAAGACCTGATATTAATTTTTCTTGAGGATCCTTATAAATATTTGATAATTTTGTATTTATTTTCTTTTCAGTAGCAGAATATTCATTTTTTATATTATTAACTTTTGTTTCCGTTGTCTTGATACCATTCGCAACTCTTAATCTTTGATCTTTAATAAAAGTTGTCAATTTTTCAGGTTGATTTTGTAATGGATCATTAAGTTTATCATTTATAAATTGATCAGTTTCTGATTCGAGATCTTTGTAAAATTTGGAGCCCATCTTATTTTTCCATATATATATATAAGTACTAATTAATATGTATTTGCTTTAACTTGATACAATAATAACAATGATGATGTATTGTAAAACAAAACATCTTTCATGCTCATTCAAACATTTTGTTTTTTCTACTTTGTAATTTTTTCGCTTGTAAAAATCGTTATTTTCCATTGGTTTAAAATAAAAAAAGACAGTAAACAATTGAAGAAAGTTAAGTAAATTTTATTATAATAATAAATAACTTTACATAATATGCATCGATAAATAATAGCCAAAAATATAAGAATAATTAACACTATATATTACTAACTAATGTATGTATGTGTGGTTTAACAGAAACGTAACTGTTTGAAACAGTAAAACATAAAAACATGATAAACCTTAAATAATTGAAGAGAAGAGTTGATAAGTATCCTCATCATCTAAGACATATCTTTTTGAAGAAGGAGGCTCCGCTTTTGATTGTTGTGTAACTTGTTCTTCTTTAGGTAGATGACTCATTTGATCTTCTAAAATTTCTTGTTTGAAATGTGGTAAAAAGTAATTCTTGACATAGATGGTGGGTACTATGGCACCACATGCTAATCCAAGAATTAAATATTTAAAATGGGGAGCTCTTGCAATTTCTTGCGCTTCCGAATATATTTTGGGGTCCAGTTTCATTTGTGTTTGTTTTACAGTAAGAGTGTATTTATTTATATTTGTATATTTATATACAAAGAATAAAAAGTTTATAAGATCTAAATGAATTTAATTGTTTAGGACCAATGCTATTGCAAACTTTTATACTTGAGTAGGGGATAAATAAATATACAGTGTATCCCTAAGTAGCATTACATCGCCTCGCCTCGCCTGCAATTGAAAGGTGTCTGGTTCTCAAGAACAAGAACAAAATAACTTGTACGTGTGGCGGTACTCTTGCATATGTAAATAGGTGAATGTATATATATATATATTTATTTATTTTTATATTAAACAGCCTTATCTGTTTGCGTATGACCATAAGCTTATCAGAATGTATTGCGTCTGTTCATTTGTTGAGTTTTCGTTGCCGTCGCGAAAGCTCTCTTGCTTGTCTTTTTTTTTTGTATCAATAACAAAAATTTATTAACCAAAAACTTTTCTAAACATCGAGCTAAACCCTGATTTTTTCTTTTTTGTCTTTTTCTCACCTTCTTTCTCCTTGGCAAATATATCCTTTAATACCGTTTTACTAGATTTATTACTGCTATGGTACATGTGATGATGCTTATCTTGTTTTTCATCTGCAGTCTTAAATTTAGTTAGATTATTTTCACTCGAATTGTTCATTACCGTTGATTTTATCGGTCTAACTTCAAGTTTTTTTAATTTATACCCAGAATTTGATCTAGTTGTAGTTAATAGAGTCGCGCCTTCGGGAGCACTAATTGATTTAATTTTTTTAATTTCAGCTCCTGAATTATAAGATGGAGTTAAGAAATAATTTTTATTATTGGTATTTGAAGAAATGGGACTTATTGAACCATCGATTAATGATTTGACTTTATAAATATTCGAATCTGTTAAGATGAATGCTCTTGAACCTCTTCTTGAATTTTTCACTGAATTTTGTGTTATTTTTTTACCATCTTTATCATAGACAACTTTATGTTCTTTCAATAATATTTCTCTAGAAGATTTTGGTACTACATACCCCAATTGTTCGAATAAATCGATTTCTTTCTGCCGTTCTGATGATGTTGGGAAATATTCACTCACTGAAGCAACAGATTCACTATCTGAACCACTCCTACTTGTATTTTCAGAATTAAAATTGTTTGAATTAGGTTCAGATTTATTTATAAACGGATTTACCAATGTTTTATTAATTGTTTCATCTAACCATTTTAGCCTTGTATCACTTGTCACTACAGACTTTGGTTTTGGTACATCCTCCATAAGTAACTGTGGATTAATGAATTCAAATGGTACCATGATAAGAGGGATAGCATAATGTTTCATTAAAAAAAATGGAAGCTTTACATTGCCATTTCTAAATTTTATTTGAATATTAGTACTAACCGTACTAGCAATATGTAAATGAGGTTTGTATAGAGCAGAAACTGCAGTAATAGCGTCTTTTGTTGAATTTTCTTTAACCATTTCTAATGAAATTTTAACGATTTTATGTTCTAATCTTTTTGAATAATAATTTAAAATTGATCTACCAACAATTTTGGCTTCATCATAAATTCCTTCAAGTAATACCCCTTTTGGTAAATGTTTTTTCTCATTATTATTTTTCGTTCTTGAACTTTTCAAATTTTTTTTTTTGTCTTTTGACAAATAGAACTCATTTTTCCTTTTTTGAAATTTCGTATAATTATTAATACTATCAATTTTCTCTTCAAATTTTGGAATGACAGTTGTTATTACTAAATGATCACCATCTTTAGCTAGATTTTCAATATACCAATCAACGGATGACCAAGTGAACCTTCTACCAGAGATATAACATAAAACTACTCTTAATGAGCCGTTTTGATTTTTTTGTTTATTGTTTAATTTTTTATGAACATTTCTAACATATTTTTCAAATTCTAAACTTTTAATCGTAAGTGATAATGCATTATAATTAACAGCTGGCCTTGAAGGATAATTACAAGCTAAAGAATCTACAATTGTGCTTGAAATATGAATTTGTGGTGCAATTTTTTTCCTATCTTGGGATAAAAATACAGGTTTCTGTTGACTAAAATCAAATTGATCCATTGTCGATTTAGAGGATCTACCTTTGGAAGTATAAAAATCTTCAAGTGCAGATAATTCTTCGTTAGACATATTTGCAAAAGATTTTCTTCTAGCGTTTTTAGATCCTGTTATTTTGTCTTCTTCGTCTTTAATTTCTACTCTATCTTCTACTTCATTCAAATTTGAAAATAAAGATTGAGTGTATCCATGTGTAGAACCAGAATTTGTTTGTGTATTTTCTTGAGTTTCTTTATCCATTTTTTTTGCAAATTCGTAATCTAAATTATCTAAATCATAATCTCGAATATATTTCTGTACATCTACCGGCTGGCTTGTCTTTTTCAGTATTGATACTTTTGGTGGAGGTGGTAATTTTCCGGGTGAACTATTTGTTGAACCTAATGTAAACACAGTACTGCTTGATTTATCTGATCTATTTCTTGGATATGGAGATTCACTTCTACTTCTAGAAGAAATTGATCTAGAGATAGGTGATAGCATTGATCCTGAAGGTATTTTAACAAAAGTATTATGAAATGGTGGAATGGTTTGTTGAGGTTGCAAGTTTAAATCTGTTCTTAAATTGAAACCTTTTGTTCGTATATTACTCGATTCATCATTAAAACTTTTTGAAGATGTTTCTCGACTATATGGAGGTTTAAATTGTGGTGGGACATGACAGAACCTATTATTGAAACCAATGTGCTTATCATTTTCCTTCAACAATTTAATTTCATCATCTGTCAGCGTTGGTGAAAGGTTATCGAACGATATATGTTTCTCATACTTACCGCTTGGTTTATCTTTATATGAATTCATGATATGAACAGGAAGGAAGTTGTGAACTTTATGACGTTTTTATTGAGGTCTTTCTCTCCATCCAATAGGTTTGTGCAAACTACAATTATTATAGCTTATTTATTATATGAAGTGGAGCAATCGACTAATAACCCCAGAATCAACCTGCAAATAGTTTTTAAAACTCAGCAAGTTAAAGGTTTGTAAATTCATGGAATTATTTCAATTGATTGTTTTACAGTCTTCGTTTATATGTATGTACCTTCTACGCTTGTAAGATCCAACCTCAGAAGAAAGAAAGGAAAAACCCTAGAAGCACGCCAAACTTCAGAACCCCCTCTTGGTTTTGGCCCCGTTTTACAGCCCCTGTGTTTTTATCCACTTCAGCAGAAATTCCCTTGTTTGCAACTTTCGAGCAAAACTGCCGTTGTTAAGCGGTCGCAGCTCCGAAGAAAAACCAGCCAGAAAAAACAATGCCCTAAACAGACCAAGAAAAACATTTGCCAAGCAACAGATGAGCCCTATGTAGGAACACTCTGTCTGGAAAAACGGCTTTGGCAACCCTAACAAGCAGCCATTTTTCTATTTTTATTAGCAACAAGACTTTAATAACAAACATTTCAGTTTTATTTGCTATAAACACAAATGCCATATATATATATATATATGTGTGTGTGTGTATGTATGTATTACCTCTTTTTTCCTTTGGTGGAAACTAAGAAAAAAATTACTTAATAACCTTCCATGTTCAAAAGCCTCTTCTTCAATTCTATCATTTCATCCTTCATAGAGTCCCTTTCTTGTTTGATAATGAACAATTCTGCCTTAAGGTCGTTTATCTTCACGTTGAACCTTGCATCACGCATAGAATTTTCATCCCTGATACTACCTTGACCTTCCTTTGCATTGGAAAACCCATCCGTCGAACCAATTTGTGGCGTGTTTTGTTCGCTCGTTAATGTAATGTCTTCCATTTCTTGTACTAATTTCTTATTAGCGCTCTTATACTTCTCTAATTCTTGTTGTGAAAATTGTAAAGCTTTGCTAGTATTATTCATAGAGTTTAAACTTTCCTTGTAATCGTTTGAAACTTTTTCAAGTTCAAATTTTGTTGACTCTAGCTCATTGTTCATTGTAATATATTTTTCATTCAATTCACAATAATCAGTATTCAATTTATCCTTAGATTCAGTTAAATCCTGACTCTTGGTTAAAAGTTCATCTAATTGACCAGATAATTTTCTAATTACAGTTCTATGATGAGCACTATAAGCAGTCGATTCCTTTCCATTGTCTAATTCAACTTGAGAAATTTTCGAAGAATCCTTACCCTGAATAATTTTGCATCCATTTCTCCATTTGCCTATAAGTTCATCGATTTGTGAAGAATACAATCCAATGTCCTTTTTCAATCCCAATTTTTCTTTTTTCAACTCGTTATTCAAAAATTCCTTTTCTTCCCTCAATTGCTCAACTTTGATCAAAATTTCATCATATTTTTCTTTCCAATTGTTTTCAGGGCTAAAAGAATCAAGTTTTTCTTTTTGTCTTTTAACAATTTCATTCATATTTTCTAAATCTAAAAACTTTGCATCTAATAGTCCTTCTAATTCAAGTACTCTGTCCTTCATTAAAATATTTTCACTAGTTAAGATAGAACATTGACCTTGTAATCCAATTTCTCCAGCAGAATTAATTTTAGAAACATTTGAATTAACTATCTTTAACCTTTCAATTTCAGATTCAAGATCCTTTATATGATTACTTGCCTCAATTGCTTTCTCATTGGCAATATTTCTTATAGTTTGTAATTCATCACGTAATTCAAAAAGAATCTTTTTTTCAATCTTGTCACTATCTTCAATGGTAACAGATAAAGGACCAATTATATTTTCTTTTGTTGGTGATATAAGATCATTTGTTTCTAAAATTTTTTTAGCTTCTGTTTCCGGTTTTGTCTCAATCTTTGGTTCAACATTTTTCGCTATTACAATAGGTTCATTTAATTTATCTTCAGTAATATTTGAAATAGATTCCGTCTCATGAATATCAAGATTTTCAATAGATTTTGAAATGGTACCACTTTCAATTTCATTTTTCTTGTCATTATTTAATAAATCTTTAATTGGAGATGCAATCTTTTCTTCAACATTAATTAACTTGATGGGAGATTTATTGGCTTCAGAATTAAAAATAATATTATTATCATGTTCGCCATTTCGATCATCCATATTAACTAAGGCTGCTTTTTCTACACTAACTTGTTCTATAGAATCATAAGTCGTTTCTTTTTCTTTTTTGGAAAAGTCATCCACATTACTAGGATTAAAATCTTCTTCTTCTTCTTCTTCTTCTTCTTCTTCTTCTTCTTCTTGTTCTTCTTCTTCTTCTTCTTCTTCTTCTTCTTCTTCTTCTTCTTCTTCATTTTCTTCTTCTTCTTCTTCTTCATTTTCTTCTTCTTCTTCTTCTGGTGTTTCAAATTTATTTATTTCTTCCTTATTAGATTTTGGAGTTTCCGTAGAAGAGCTATGAGGATAAGGTGTTAAAATATTTGATTGAACATTGATTGGGTTTAAGTTATTATTTGAAGCTAGCATTACCGTTGGGATGGAATCATTAACATTATTTTTTGTCACTTCAGTAATTGGAATAGTTGTGTTTTTAATATTTGTTGGAGGTGTAGTTGGATTATAATTACTTACACTATGTAATCTTGGCGTATAATTAGCGTCAAAAATTCCAGGACAAAATTGATCTAAATGAGTTAGGTCTAAAGTATATAATATTGTACCTTTCCCAAAATTTCTGTCTGAAGTGTGTAAATCATTTTCATCAATACGAGCATAATCAAATTTATCACCACCCATAATTAAAATTTTATTATCTTTTAATAATGTGACTGAATGGCCTGAACGACCTTGAGGAATACCAATATTAAATTCAGGTAATTTAAACCATTTTAAACTTTTAAAATTGAAAAAATAAACAGAATTCAAATAACTATCTTGTTGATCCTTACCACCAACAATACACATCAAATTTTTAAATATAACTGAAGCGTGTTCTTGCATTGGAGGTGGAATACTTTCTTCATCTTCCATACTGTTAGTAGGATCTACAATAGACCAATCATTAATAATCGGGTCATACATAAATACCTTATTTATCAAGCCTTGTAAAGTATCACCACCAAAGACCCATAATTTATTATCGTATGAAACCATAGTATGGTTAGTTAAAGGAGGTGGAATGAAAGTAGTTGGTTTTAAAAACTCCCAATGAGAATCTGGTCTTCTAAAAGATGAAAGATCAAAAACACTTAAATCATTAAAGTATGTTTCATCGAATTGACCACCAAATAAATACAATTTAGTCTTCATCTGATTTGTTGCAATAATAGATATTTTATGACCATATCTACCTAATGGTCTCTGGCCAACTGGATTTGGAATTGTCCATTTAAATGAATTTATATTAAATAAATATATATCATCATCCATTAAACCTTCTTTATTTACTTTGTGTGTATCACCACCAAATATTACAAATGCGTTACCACATAAAGTTGCAGCATGACCAACTCTTGGAGGTGGAGTATTATCGGATATATCTACCGTTTTAGAGGTAAATTTAGTACCATTGTTTTCTGCAGTAATTATCCAAGTATCACCGTAGACAGATTGATCATGAAGACCACCAATTACGTATATTTTATTGTCATCTGTTGCATAAGCGGAGGCAACGTGTCTATAACGTGGGAATGGAGAATTAATTAATTTTATACGATTCCATATAGTATTTCTTTGTTGCTGATGTGTCAAAGATTGTTGAGGTAGATTACCAATTTTATGCTGTTCTACTTGATGATTATTATTTGGATTATTGAAGGCTTGATGTTGAAGATCTTCGTAATGTAATGATTGAGCAGTAGCACCAGAAACATTACGTTGTTCTAGTGGGGTAGGAGTAGGATAAACTCTCGCACTTGAATTTCGTTGGTAATTTTGGTGAGAAGATTGAGGAGTGAACTGGCTAAATTTTTGTTGGGATTGAGACTGTTGTTGATTTGGAAGACGACTATTTAATGCGTGGCTATTGTTTTGAGTAAAATCATGATTGTTACTCCTATTCATTTTTTTCATTCCGTGATCATCATCACTGTTACTATGGTTCAGGTTTAAGTTAAAAAATTTCGATGGACTTGGGGAGGTTTGGTTTATTGGATTGCTAATCGTATTGTTATTTTTGGGGGACGACTTGTTCTTATCCTTTGATTTTTTACCAAATTTGAATGGGGCCATGTTTTATCTTATTTAGTTAATAATTAGTTTATGGGAGACTTGCTTTAAAAGTAATTAATGAAAAAATGTTATCCTTTATCTATATCTTTACTTTTTGAAATTGGTATAAACAGAACTTGCACCTATTAGTAAACAATCAAAAAAAAAAAAATAAAAAGTCTTGGCAAACTTAAAAAAAACCGAGAAAAATTAGGTTATAATATGTCCAAATCGTATACGACAACAAATAAAAAAAAATTGTGATAATCTAATTAGATCTATGGAAATCAATTAATATATCTTGTCTTTTTCTGTAAAAATTTGAACTTATCTTAAAAACATTGTATTTACTTTTCTCCATACATTTCAATACGATTTGTTTGTTTTTTTTAAAAAAAAATTCATTTTCGGTTACACTTTGTGAAAGCCGCAACGTTTGAAACGATCCATACAAAATGAATATAAATTACATACATATATGGAAGTGATACTTGAAGATGCACAAATAAGATGAATTAATACATATTAATATATATATATATATTTATATTTATTTACATCAATCCTCATTGATTATTCTATCCTGGACAGGAAAGTATTCGTTACCAAACAGAATATTATCTTTAACTGGGGAACATAATTCATTCCTTTCTTTATTGATAGTAACGACACCATCACTAATTCTCCTCATTAAATCAATAAACTTTGATCCCGCCAATTTTTTGTGCGTTAATGATATGGCTGGAGTTGAAGACCTTGTGGAAGTTGGTGTGTTACATGATTCGAGTATACCGTTGGCTACCTTTTGAAATTGCACTTGTTCCATGTCAAATGCATTATTGCTATTTGTACGACTTCCGTTATTAGATTGAGTATTAATATCATGGTAATTCATATTTTGTTCAATTAAATTTGAACTTTCAACTTCATTCAAATTGTTTTCTAGTTTTTCAAATGCTAAATCAAAATATGAGTCTATATTTTGTATAGATTCATTTATATTATTTTGAGAAGCAAAGTTGCTCTGTGATATATAAGAAGTATTATGATTAAAAGATGATTGGTATTGATTTGGAATAAATAATTTTGAATCCGTTAAGTGTTGAGATACATGCGTTTGAGTTTTTGATAAGCCGGAAGATGATGATTCATATTGACTGTAAAATTTCTTGTATTCATCACTAAATTCAAGTGGATCTCTAATTGTTATTGATGAAAAATCTGAAAGAACTATATCTTCAGAAATGCTATTTTTTAATTGATGCTGATGCTGTGTTAAATTTATTGGTGTTGGTTGAATATATTGATGAGACGGTTCATTCAAATTATTATTATAAAATGAATGTTCTATTGAAATATTATTGTGGAAATCTTCTCCTTTTACGTTTGTCTGTCTCTGTTTTACAAATGCATTAGATGAAGAACCAAAAATAGAATTTGAAGCTGCTAATCGATTTTTATCGTTTAAAGTTTGTAAAGGATTAGTTTGGCATGAATCTGACATTTTCTTCCAAAAGAATTTGCAGTATTTTTTTGTTTTTCCCGTGCAAAACGTATGCTATGATTTATATGATGAATATTTGAACTATTTCTTGGATACAGATTTGTCAGGAAAAATAAAATATCTTTAATAATATCAAGTTGGGTTTTTTTTATATTTTTAAATATCAAGAAAAGTTTTCACAAGAAGTTTTATCAATAGTTGACTGCATAATATAAAACAAGCCAGATCGGTTTTAAAGATTTGAATTATATTCACACAAGATCCTCAGCTTGACTAAGCAGCGAGGGCCTTCCAGAGCGTAATGCAAAAATTTGCACGGGAAAAAACAAAAACTGCAAAATTTTTTTTTTCCATTGTATTGACGCTCGCTATTAACTACCGCGCAGGTGAAAATGGAAACGCTTCGCTATCAGATTCCCAAAACCGTAGATACTAAAAATATATATTAATAAACAGCTTTGCAGGTTAAAGTTTATAGACTAATTAATTGTGTATGGAAAAGTATAAATTATAAAGAAAGGAACAGGTGAAAACCCATTCTACTTGGGATGTACGGTACGTGATTTATAAAAGACGGTATCATTAAAATAATAAAAAAAAAAGAATTAGAAATTATTTTCTAAAAATATAACATATAATCTATATCATCTAATATATTTTGATATAGAATCGTTGCCACAACATCCTTACTTTACAAATGACAAAAAAGAAAAATAATTGTTGCGGTTGAAAAAAAGAAGGAAAAGATTACTAATAAAAATTTCTCAAATTAAAGTATAATAAAAAAGTGTTATTATTGTTTATAAATAAATTATCATAAGTTTCATAATTTCAGTTCTTAGTTAAGACTGGCAGATGAATTTTTAGCAGCTTCTAAAGCGGCAACTTCAGCTCTTAATCTTGTTCTACCAGATAGAATATCACCAATCTTGTTAAATTCTTCCCAGTGAACTTCAAGACCCTTTCTTAATTCAACAGAAGTTTCTTTTTCCCATAATTCAGCAATTGGTTTGAAAGAAACATGGGAACCATTGACACAAATGACTGCAGCAGAATCATCTTCATTTTCAACAGTTGAAATCTTTTCACCTTGAGAATTGAATTTAAATCTTAAGATGTGGGAATCAGAGTTTAATGCTTTATCTTGATTCTTTCTATTCCATTGTTCTAAAAATTTAATACATTTGACAGCAAATCTAGAAGCAATAACACGATCTTTAGATGATGGAACACCACCTTGTTGAACATGACCTGGAATAGCAGTTCTAACACCAAATTTACCTTTACTTTGTTCAGCAATAATATTGGCAATTAATTCAGTAGAGTAAATGCTAGAAGCTTCTTCATTTCTTAAGACAAGCTTACCATTTCTGTCTTCCCCTCTATCATGACGGAAATTTTCTTTTAATAATTCTAAATCTTCTCTAATGGATGCTAAATCAATTTTATCTTCTGGAGTGTAAACGGAAACAGCACCTGTAACTAAACCAGTGAAAGATGCAATGTAACCGGAATGGCCACCTTGAACTTCAACGACAAATACTCTCTTTCTAGTAGCAGAAGCAGATTGTTTTAAATCATCAGCGTAGTTAACTAAAGTGTTTAAACAAGTATCAACACCTAAGGAGTATTCAGTACCTGGAACGTTATTAGAAATAGTCGATGGAATTAAAGTCATTGGAATGTTAAAGATTGGGTGATCTTTTCTGCTATCACGTAATTGTTTTAAGGATCTGAAACCTTCAAAACCACCAAGAATAATTAAACCATCAAACTTGAATTTTTGGAAGTAATAAGCAATGGTACCCATATCTTCAGCGGCAAGGGATCTGTTGGTACCAATTTCAGAACCACCTAAGTTATGCCAGTTTTCAACATCGATCCAAGATAATTCTTTGACATTACCAGTTTGAATTAAACCACTGAAACCATTCATAATGGCGTATGGTTTATGACCGTGAGATAAACAGTATAAAGTGGCAGCACGAGTGGCAGCATTCAAAGCAGCAGATGGAGCACCAACGTGAACAATACCAACGTTTAATCTTTCATTAACTGGTAATAATTCGGAACCATCGTCCTTAACTGTAGTAGATAAGAAATTTTCATATAATTCAATGAATTCGGTATCTCTTAAAGAAATAGCACCATCAAAATCTTTATTTTCAATAGCTTTAGCAACTTTTTGAGTTAATTTAACAGATTCGACTAATGGCATTCTAATAATTTTATTTTCTAAGATACCAATTAATGGAGAAGGAGTTTCTGGAGTATTTTCTAAGACGGCCTTAACAGCATCAACACCTTGTAAAGTAGCTAACCATCTATCATGAGCAACAGCAGTACCACCTCTTTGAACGTGACCTAAGATAGTAACCTTAGTATCTAAACCTAATTCAACTAAAGCGTCTTTAACATCTTCAGCAGTAACTGGGTTTAATTCATCATCAAGAGCACCTTCGGCAACAATAATAGTATTGTTTCTTCTACCTTTATTTCTGTGTCTTTGACAAACATCTTGTAATTCTTTTTGCCATTTACCATGAGGAACAGCTCTTTCTGGAATAAAAATGTAATCGGCACCAGTAGCAATACCTGCCATTAACGCTAACCAACCACAATGTCTACCCATGACTTCTACGACAAAAGCTCTTGAATGAGATTTAGCTGTAGCGTCAATATAATCAACCATTTCACAAATTCTTTCTAAAGCTGAGTATGCACCAATAGTTGAATCGGTACCAGACATATCATTATCGATAGAACCAACTAAACCAACAATGGTTAAGTTTCTGTATGGTGCGACTTGTTGAGCGGTGAAATCACCATCTTTAACTAAATCTTCAACAAGAGATGGCCATTCTGATCTGAAAAGATCAGCACCGGTTAAAGATCCGTCACCACCACAAACAACTAAAGCATCAATACCTTCTCTAATTAAGTTACCTGCTGCTTTTTTTCTACCTTCACGTTTTTTAAATTCCATTGAACGAGCAGTACCAATTAAAGTACCACCTTCACCTAACCAACCTCTAACGTCTTCCCAAGCCATTTTTTTCAAAAATTTACCACCTCTTAAAAGACCTTCGTAACCTTCATAAACTGCGTAAACGTCACAATCGTAATGAATACCTGTACGAACTACAGCACGAACAGCGGCACACATACCAGGAGAATCACCACCAGAAGTCATGACAGCGATTTTTTTCTTTGTTTGTTGTGGTTTACCAGTTAAAGAAGATTTTAATAAATCGATTGCATTAGCGTTAATCTTAGCGTTTGCATCAGATTGTTTCAAAGACATTGCTTTTTGAAAGAAATCTTTATCAGTTGCAGAAGAATCATTTGGATTAATAAAATTTGTAAATTGAATTTTATTGTTTAATGGATCTAATAATTTAACAAATTTTAAATTTGAAGCCTTTGAATTTTCAATTTCTGTTTTAAAATTTTCAGAAATTTTTTTTAATTCTGTAGTGAAATAAGTAATATCGATTGAAGAAGAAATTTGTTGTTGTTTATTAACTACTAAACGAATTTTTAATAAAGCACCTTGACTTTGTTCTTTGTTAGTTGCTTCTTGTTGTGGGATACGAAAACCTAAATCATCTATTTGACTTAATTTAAAAGATTCTAACCAAACTTCTCTTAAAGAATCTTCAGAAGTACCTGAAGAAAGGACTGAAGATTCACCAGCTTTAAATTTATCGAAATCTTTAATGGTGGAAAACCCTAAAGAATGATAAAATTGAATAGTTTTTTTGAAAAGTTCTTCATTAGTTGTAACTAATGATGTAAAGGCAACGCCATAACAAGAATCGTTTAAGGACATAATTGATATTGTTATGAAGTAATATCTTTATCTTTATTGGTATATATTATTTTGAATAAAAAAAATTTAATAAATATGAATTGAAGAGATAAAATAAAATGATTTATTTAAAAGAAGTTGAAAAGAAAAAAGAAAAAAAAAAATAAAAAAAAAAATAATGAGATAATAAGATAGAGAGAGAATCAAAATAAAATAAAATAAAATAAAATAAAACTAAGAAAAATTTTTCCGGTATTTGAAGGAAAAGGTGCTTAATAAATAAAGGAAAGACGGAAGAAATGCCTGGAGGAAAACAAGAAACAGTAAATATTGAAAAAGGAATAAACAAATGAAGAAATAAATAAATGAATAAACAGAATAACGAAGTGAATAACGAATTGGTAAAATGATTGATATTTGAACAACGAACAGGACGAGAGAATCTGAAAATGACAACCAAATATAAAGGGAAGAGAAATGGAAGGAAGTGAATGGTTTTTTGCCATTGAGAAAGATGCGAGCGAGCGAGCGAGCGAGCGGGCGAGTGTCAACCGATCGATGCACGGACACGAATGCAGAAAGAGACGCGGAAGTGCCGGGCGACGGAATGAGTGAGTGAGCAAGCGAGTGAGCAGAGCGGGAGTTTGCAATGTGCAGTGCAATTCCGAATCAGAGACACCGTTGAGAGAATTTGTTGCGGTTGCAACGACGGCTGCAGCGGCAGTAAAATAATGGACGATGATTAGTAAATCATGCATTTATTCATTCATAACGATATCCCAGAGATATTTACTGAATTTTCTTTCTTATTCTTGTTCTTGCTAACATAGTCAGTCCCCAGGTTTGTCCGATTCTTTTGCGGTACCCGGAATTGAAAACAAAAAAAAATAAATAAAACTGGATGCTAAGATGTATGGGTGGTGTTACTGGAATCCGCAAATGTTTGGTGTTGGCAGGGTGATAGATGGGTCATCTGGTTACCAAAATGAATCCTGAATAATAAATAGTTTAACACGGTAAACACTGATAATATAAAAAAAAAAGTATTATAACATGAACTAATTAGTTATGTTTATCGTTATTTTTACAAAAAAAATTATTATCATTTCACTTATACTTTTACTTATTATATATAAAACGACAAAGGTTTTCTATACGAGGTATCGATGTATTTATTATCTTGGATTAATTTAATTTCTTACATGTCAATTAAATTATTGGAATATTGTTGCTGTTGCTGTTGTTGTTGTTGTATTTCTCCTGTTTGAAAAGGATTCATAGCAGCTACTGTTACAGGTACTGGGATATAAGTAATACCTGTTTGTTGTTGAACTTGATACTGTGCTTGTGCTTGTGCTTGTGCTTGTGCTTGTGCTTGTGCTTGTGCTTGTGCTTGTGCTTGTGCTTGTGCTTGTGCTTGTGCTTGTGCTTGTGCTTGATCTTCAGTAATATTAGTTAACATAAATGGATTGTTTGTATACAATGGAAATTGTAATTCTTGATTATTCTGTAATAAATTACTATCTGTATATGCAACTTGAATAGGTGGTTGCATCATAAATGGATTACCTGTTGCTGCTGAAGGTTCAAATGAAAATGTATTTAAACCTGAATTATTCGATGTAACTGACATTGGTGAAAATGGATTTAAATTAGAAATTATTGGATTTGTTGAAGTTTGTTGTATAGTTGGTGTTATTAATAATTGTTCATTTTGCAACTGTTGCTCTAATAATTTCTTCTGTTGTCTAATTTGTTCTAATTTTAATTCTGTAGCACTTTTTGTATTATTATTGTCATTAATTGATTTGGTATCATTCACCTGTTCGATGTTCTCTTTATAGTTATTTGATTTTGAATTGTTTAAATGGTCTTCCAATGATCTAATTAATTTTGTTGTGATATGTTTTATAATAGGTATATCTAAACCAACGGATTTACCAATTTTCAAATATTTAACAACGTATTCAGTTAAATTAACAAAATTTCTATAAAGTTGTAAAGTCTTTTCTGCGTTAAAATAATCTAAATCAAAAAATGATTCTAATAATATGATAATACCTTCATTTAATTTATTATATAAAGATAATAAATCTTTAATTAAAATTTTAAAAGTATACAAAAAAATATCATTTCTTAAATCGGTACTCGAATATTTATTTTTAATTAATAATTTAATTTCATTTTGTAATGTTTCCACATAGGTTAAATCTGATTTAATATTTTTTTCATGCTTTCGATTTTCATTTTCGATAATTTTAAAATTTTTCGACTTAAATTTCAAAAAATTTGAATAACGTTCTAAGACGTTTAAATCATTAATTGACCATTGTTTTGAATTTAAAATTTGATTAATTTGATCAAATATAAATAAATTTTTATTTAAATAACTTAAAACTAATTTTGGTTTTTCTTGAATCATTAAATGTATAACAATTAAAGATTTAAATAAAATTGACCACTGTTTATTATTTTGACTTACACGGTCTTGCAAACAATGCATAATATCGACAAGAGAATCTGTATCTTGTAAATCATATAGTAAAGGTATTGTATATTTATCTTTTGGCGGAGCAACCTTAATCTTAGTAGCCCCTTTAATTAGTTTTGAATATGATGTAGACATTAAGAGATAAATGAAAACAACTGCACACACGCACACACACACTAACAAAAATAATAACCTTTACAAAAGAAGTAAAAATAAAAGACAACTAACTAACTTAATAACAGACAGATACTTGATATATTTTTGAATTTGATTACTTCGTATGGCTTTCTTGAATATTTTTGTAGATAAACAAAACGCGATCAACAATCTCAAATGCTGTGTGTGAATCCAAAAAAAGAATCCTTTGTTTTACAACCCGGCCATTAGGTCTTTGGGTCTTAAAGTTAGGGTTGCAGATCTTGTTTTTCAAAACTCCGCAAAAATAAAAAAAATGACGTACCGCTCTCCCGCAAATAAAAAAAAATTAGAAACACGCATGACCCTCCACATAAACGGAAGAAACAGTTGTGCCATATAAAGGTAACTTCAAAATAACAAAGCAAAGCTGTCCTGAATAAAAAAATGATAATTTAACAAGATATACCAATTAGCAAACAGTATAATATAATATAATATAATATAATAAAGTAACTTAAGAAAACATGTCAGCTTCATCAATAAATTTCGCATTTAAAAGATTTTTAAACTCACAAACTGGTCCAAAGACGGTTCATTTCTGGGCACCAACATTAAAATGGGGTTTAGTAATAGCAGGAATATCAGATATTAAAAGACCAATAAATAAAGTTTCATCGACTCAATCATTATCTTTATTAGCAACGGGTTTAGTTTGGGCACGTTGGTCATTTGTAATAACACCAAAAAATTATTTATTAGCAAGTGTTAATGTATTTTTAGCTTGTACTGCAGGTTATCAAATTTCAAGAATAATTAATTATAGATTAGAAAATGGTGATACTTTAAAACAAGCTTTGAAATATTTAATAACTACTAAACAACAGAATAAAGACAAGATAATAAATTCAAAGATTGTTAGCGAACAAAATGAATTAGTTCATTAGCACTTTTACTTTATTATTTTTTTTAAATTTTTGCATTTTTTTCTTTTATTTCAATTTTAATGATTTCATGATAAGTATATATTTATATTTTATATTTTATATTTTTATAATATTCAAAAATTTTTAAAAACCACATTTTTTTATAACAAAAAAAAAAAAAAAAGATTTTTTTCAAAGATTTATTTAAATAGGAAAAATTAATGATATATATATTTATTTATTTCTTTATATTAATTAATTATATTGCTAATTCAACAGATTTTTTAGCAGCAGGATCTAATTCATCAAAAGAATAAATTTTAATACCAGATTTTTCAATAATTTCACGACCTTCTTTTAAATTTGTACCTTGTAAACGTGCAATAATTGGAACTTTAACATTTAAATCTTTTGCAGCAGAGACTAAACCCAGGGCAACATGATCACATCTAACTATACCACCAAAGATATTAACAAAAATTGCTTTAACTTTATCATTTGATAAAATTAATTCAAAACCTTTTTTAATCGTTTCAGGTGTTGCACCACCACCACAATCTAAGAAATTTGCTGGATTACCACCATATAATTTAATAACATCCATTGTTGCCATTGCTAATCCAGCACCATTAACTAAACAACCAATATTACCGTTTAATTTAACAAAATTTAAATCAAATTTTTTAGCTTTAACTTCATCGGGATCTTCTTGTGTTAAATCTCTCCAAGAAAATATTTCTTTTTGTCTAAAGGATGCATTATCGTCGAACCCAAATTTGGCATCCATGCACATGACATCAAGTTTTTTTTCACCGTTATTATTTAATTCAACCTCACTTATTGGATTAATTTCAATTTGAGTCGAATCATTCTCAATAAAAATTTTATATAGATTTGAAATTAATTTTGTTGTTTCATTTAGAACATTATTTGAAAAACCTAAACCTTTTGCAATCTCTTGGGCTTCAATTGTACTTAGACCTTTATTAATATCTATATAAAATTTTTTAATTGCATTTGGATCTTTTTCTGCAGTTTCTTCGATGTTGACACCACCTTTATTAGAACAAATTATTAAAGGTTTACCTTCTTTTCTATCCATTAAAATTGAAAGGTAAGATTCTTTAATTGTATTAATTTTTTCAACAACAAAGACGCCTGAAACAAATTTACCGTTTGAATTAGTTTGTTTTGTAATTAAATGATTACCTAACATTTTTGAAGTAACTTGATTAATTAAATTTAAATTTGAACGATTAATTAATTGAACACCAGATTTCATTTCATTTTCTAAGAAATGACCTTTACCACGACCACCTGTTAAAGCTTGAGCTTTCAATACGATAGTATCGGTATTTAAATTATTTGCAATTTTAGTTGCTTCATCTGGAGTAAATGCAATGGAACCGTTTGGATGTGGTATATTATATTTTGATAAGAGTTGAGCTGAACGATATTCGTGTAAGGATAAGTATCTTTTGGATTGTTTTAAGGTCAATTGGCGAAACATGATGATGATAAAAAAAAACTTTAGAGTCGTCGATTTATTAGTTTAAAAAAAGTAGTTACAAAATATAAAGAAAAACCGTATTCTATTCGAAAATACTTATTTATTTATAAACGAATCATTACAGTATCTCTAAAATTTTTTTTGTACCTTAAAAAGTGGAGATAACGAACGACCCCGAGCAATTCCGCGCAAGGCTTTTCGTGAACAGTCCGTGTTTTTTTTCCCATTTCCAATTTCCTGCTCGACCAATGAATGATGAGTAAAACAAATGACTGTTTTGTATTAAATAATTATTAATGTACATTACAGGTATAATAAGCGGCAATGGCATAGCACGCATGTATATATGTATATATGTGTGTGTGTATATATACATACATACATATATGTGTGTGTGTGTTGCTGCTGATCACAACCCTTTCTTCTTTTGCTTAGAGATATGAGCTCTCAACACTTTCTGTTTGTCCCTAAGCGACATCTTCTGTTTACCTCTGACGGATCTCTTGTGGATCATCATCACGAAGTTCTTCTTACGTTGTTTTTCCCTGTTGGTTGTCGAGTGAGCACCTTCTCTTTTACCACGTTTCGATCCGAATTTCTCACGCCCTTCACGCCCTTCTTGCACCGCCGCCAGACGCTCCTCACGTGTCTGTTTGTACTTGACAGGCCCAACAAGCGCAGTGGCATCGACTTCGTTTTCGTTGGTGGAGACGCCCAGCATGTTCGCAACGGAGTCACCAGTGCGCAGCTCCCGAAGTTTCGCAAAATCCGCTGGTGTCAAAATTTGTGTCGAAGCAATTGCTCGGAACGCTTCTTCCGCATTCATAGTATGCTCGCTCTCACCTGCCACACCTTCGCCTTCGCCGTCACCTTCCGCTTTTGCGGTGCCATCGCCATCGCCATCACTTTCCACATTGATCCAATCTCCACCGTCGTCTTCCATGTAGTCACTGCCTTCGCCAGCTTCGGAATCAACTTCCCAACCATCATCTTCTTCAGCGTCCCCCCCATTTTCACCTTTAGCAGCTGCTTGCTCTTGTTTCCATTTAGCTAATAATTCAATACCAGAAATACCTTGAACACTATTCTCAACACCAAATTGTGGTCTCTTATCCTTCCCAGTTTTACCCTCTCTAGCCATCTTAGATAATTCAACACTAGCAACTTTACCACGATCTTTTCTCTTTAGCATCTCAGGTGCAACTTCTCTATATAAACTAATTAACCCTTTGGCAGCACCACTAACATTCTTAGCTTTTGATCCCTTATATTCAGTTAAATCTTGTAATAAAGTTTCATCAATAGCTAATGGAGCACGTGAACAAATCTCACGAATAGTATTTAAACCTGCTGCTGCAACTTCATTAGCAACACCATCAGAAACAAACTCATCTGCAATCTTACGTACCATAACGTTTAAAATATCAGGTGGAACCAATTCATGACATGATTGTGCACTTGCTGCCATAATCTTTGTAACATCCCTTTGTTTAGGTGTTAAATATTTTAAAAAAAATGTATAAATACCTAATACAATCAATTTATGCGTACCAATCATTCTTGATAATAATTGCATTAATGATATCTTTTGATCCATATCAAACTTATTATTTTTTTTACCACCAGATAAATGTTGTTTAAATAAATTCTCCGTAAACCCTTGTGGATCTCTTAAAAGATGAATAGCACTAAAATTTAAATAATTAGAATTTGGATCATTTTTACTCTTATTCTTCTTCTTAACAGTCTTTAAAGCATCATTCAATTTTTTAGCACGTTTACCACTTTTTTTATTTATTTGTAATCTATGTCTAATTGCATCAATATCAACATCTGAATCTTCATCACTATTTTCTTCAAAATTTTCTTCGCGCTCACGATCAGCATCTAAAAAAAACATAATACCCGATAATGCAATCTTTACATCATCATGTAATGCAGCTTGTGTCATAATTTCAACTGTACGTGAATCATCCCAAATACCACGTCTCCATAATTCACGTGTTAATTTAGCAGCCCAAATACCTTGAGAATCTGGTTTATCTAAAAGATTAAAACAAATTGCTTGTGTAGATTTATTTAATTTAACATTTTTGGAATTTGAATTACAATTTTTTAATAACGTTATTAAATTATTATAAATTAATTTTCTTAATTCTTTAGCATGAGAATTTACACCTAATGAATTCCCTTGTGTAGAATATGATATTAATAATGGGAATAAAGTAGAAATTAATTCATCTGCATTAATAACTTTCTTATTACGTAACATAGTTAAACAACTCAATATTTTTTCCTTTAATTCAAAAGGCAATGTCTTATGATGTTCTAACAATAACTGTCTTAATTCATTTGTAAAATTTTGTGTCTCCTTTGGGAAACATGAACAAACTTGAGAAACAAATCCAATCAATTCAATAAATGCACCAACATCACCATTATTTGTTACTCCGACACTTGAATTTGATAAATTCATCTGTGTTAAATTATTACCACTATCGACTGAATTACTCATACCATTAATCATAAAAATATCACGTAATGATTCATAATGTGAATATTGTTGAAGAAATTCTTCTTTATATGATGCAGGATCTCTTTTAACTAAATTTTGTAAAAGAATAATATTATTAGGTAAAATAGCAGCTCTACCTCTTTTACCCATCTTGACTTATTATTATTTCTCGTTACTTTAATTTTTTTTTATTTCCTTAAAAAAATAATTTAATTTTATGTAAAATAATATAGAAAATTATATTAATTATTTTAAATTTTACTTTAATAAAAATCGATGAGCTTACAATTTTATTAAAAAAATTTTCGCCTTTACTAGAAAAAGTAAAAAAAAAAAAAAAAAAAAACGACAAATTTCGTTAAGAATGATTTTATAATTAATTGGTTAAATAAAAATAATCTCCGCGACGGGGAATTGAACCCCGATCTAGCACGCGACAAGCGCCAATTCTAACCATTAAACTATCACGGATAATTTTAATGTTTTTTGGTAGTATAAGGAGCCCCCATCTCAAATTTAAAATCTATCAGTGAGCCGCTGAGCCGAACTTCCACTAAGTCTAACCTTATCAATATGTATATATATGGGGAGTATATATATCAAGCATGCGAAATTCATGACTCTGGGATTGGAGTATTACCTGATAGGGTTGGAACTTACTGGAAGAGGTAATAAAGGGCAAATATTGGAGAAAGTCTGATGGATTCATGTCTAGAACCATCAGCTCATTTAATGCTTCCAAAAGGCATAAAAGGCCACTAATTCTCACACTTTGAAGTATTTAGTTCGTTCTTATTTATATTTCATATTTTATATTTAGCTATGAAAAGTCAGCGTTTTCTCGCAATAAAATTTTTTTTTTGTATTATAAGTTGTACTCAAGAACAAAATTATGACAGATGGAAAGTGCAAAATAATAATATAATAAGAGATTATATTATTTAGAAGTTCAGCTCAAAAACTAATTAATTGTTCTTTTTATTGTTCTTTTTTTTTTAAGAAGCACCTTTAATGATAAACATAAAAGAAGTCCATATAGTAATCAAAATATACAAATTGTATTTTAAAAAAAAAAAAGAAGATAAACAAGTAAAAAAAAATGACAAATTTCAGATAAAATTAAAATAGATTTTCCACATTATAATTCACTTTTATAATACTTCATGAGAAAAACAAGTATTATATAATATTAACTTTGGATATAGAGGCCATTATTTAATCACGCTCAAAGACTTTTAAATCATATTACAAGATCTAATGGAACTCTACAAATTTATTACAAAAAAAAATTAAACTATCAGGTTTTCTACCCCTTTTTGTGGTTTAAAGAAGTTTTTAAGAACAGCTAGACGTTCAAGTTACAATCAAAGACGTCATCAATGACGATAAAAGGTATTAGCTTTCTTGCTGCTAATCTTACTGATCCAGCTTTATCCTAATTAATGGTATCTACCCCATTAGTTATGCAACTTTTATCACTGCTTTCAAGTCTATTTATATAGGTAAAATTAATCCTTTTAGTATTATCAATAAAATATCCAGCATAAAAATACCACAATGTTGATGGCTTCATCAATGAGGTTAATAAGTATTTTTTTTTCTTTTTCCACGAAACAGCTTTTCTAAAGAAGCAGTTACTATTGGAAAAGGAAAAAAAAAAGACTTAATTAAAAGTAATACTTTTTTAGCATATCTTTTAGGTAATATTTAATGATTGATATAGTTAATCTGGAAAATACCTAATTAACGTTGTTCTACAATTTAAACGTTTCCGAGATAGATAGCGTTACTAGCTTCTATGCTGCTTAGCAAACGGTTTTCTTTGCGGTTGACCGTTATTCTTTCTTTTTAATTGGTTCTTCTTCCATTTGACAATGTTCTGATTTTGCCGTTGGTGGAGATGGGGATTTCATCATAAGTATTCATCACACTCCACTTCACTCGAATAGGACTACTTGTAACAAATGAGGCTCTGGTACAAAAAGTTCTGTTTGAGCCCCCCCCC
>JAJLYD010000198.1:6323-18744 GCA_030571615.1 Jamesozyma hellenica | reverse complement strand
TAAAATAGATCCTACTATTAAGTTTTTTTTTTTTTTTTTGGCTCTGGAATTTAAAAGAAATTTAACTAATTTTTTGACTACAGATCTTGCTAGCAATGTGTTGGCGCGGCGTGTTGGCACAATAAAAAAAAAAGGTGCGCGCTGCAGTGCCTACAAAAAAGTAACTTTTTCACGATCACTTGACTTCACTATCTTAAAGGAAACGAAATTAATGGAAGTCAAGTATTTTTTTTAATGCTTTTTAGAAAATTATTCAGTTGACAAAATTCAATGTTCAATTTCTTTCTTTAAATTGGCAGTGAAAAATTTAATTATTCTCTTATATTTTATCAATTTGAATACCAAAAATAACTATAAGGTACGCGCAAAACACAGATACCAAAAATAGCCCTCCAAACTAAATCAAGCCGTCTACACTAAAAGTCACTTTCCACATCTATTGGAAAACCGGTTAAAAGATTAATTTGAAATTTGTTGGAATTTGCACGTGCAGCGGCGTTTTACTCTTAAAATATGTTGAGGTCTCCACGTCGATGTGCTGCGGATATTGCTTCGGATTTAAACGGAGCGCAAATACTTTAACTTTCCACACAAACATACGCAGAGCAGCCCACTTAACAAAAACAAATTAAAGTTGACAAACTTTATTGCTTATTTGCGGTTTATCAATTTTTTTTTTTTGGTGGCATTTTTGCTCCGCTGCTGTTTCTCAGATGTAATTTTGGAAAAAAATCTCATGTAACCGGAGATAACTTTAAAGGTCGTGATAGCAAGTTTGGTTTTTTCGAGAGACAATTCAAGGCATTATCCACTTGAGGAAAGAAAATACAGACATGGTGAATTACCTATTGACATACGGCAAACTTAGAACTATATCCCGAATCGGAAATATTGAGACACGATAAACGTGAAGAACTCATTCTATTGAATAGTTAAGAATTTTCGAAACATTTTCATAATATCGAAACTATATTAAAAACAAGTAAAACTTATGTTTTTAATGTTATATTCCACACTGTATCGGCCTTGCTTTTTTTTTTTTAAGCTGATATTCCATGGAAGAAATAAATACTCAAAGTTTTGCAGGCTATAAATCTTAATCTACCGTGTTACTGGTTTCTTTTTGCTATTTTAAATTGGATCTCTTCTCTTTTTTTTTTTTTTTTGTCGCAGCATTTAAAGAATTTCAAGATTATATTAAAACCAAGGCAATTCGATATTTCGATATTATCTTAATTACTTGATCGAATATTTTTCTTATCCGGCGATCCATTTTTCAACAAAGATTTAATATATTTTGAAAGTAATTATCAAATCACAAGATCTACCTTTATTAGGAATTTTTAGCTAATAATTAACTTGCATATATTCACTTCGACATTATTTGTTTTTTTTTTTATCGTTTTTATTTATTTATTTTTTTTTTTTTTAGCATTTTCCTCAAAATTAACTTTTCTTAGATCAGCATACAATCAAAATAATAATTATTTTTTATTCAATTTTGTTTACTCCTAAATCTAAACTTAATTATTTAATACTTTTTCTTTTTTTCTAACAAAAATTTGCATAATTTTTTATTTTTACTAGTTTGAACACTTTACAATAACCATCATTATTTGGAAACTAGTAGAAAATTTCAAACTAACAGCAAGGAAAAAAATAGAAAAAAAAAATAAAAAAGAGTACTAACTTAACTTTAGTTAATTTTTTTGCACTACAAAGAAAATCAATTTTTTTTTTTCTTATTTAAATGCAACACTTAACTTTTATTCATAAATTGCATTCTATATTGGATCAGCCAACTTTAATGGACTGGATCCATTGGTCCGAAACAGATAATAAAATATTTATATTAAAACCATATGATCCAAATTTTAGTTCACAAGTACTTAAAAGATATTTCAAGCACGGAAATGTAAGTAGTTTTGTAAGGCAATTACATATGTATGGATTTCATAAAATGTCATCACGAAACAATAGTAATGGAACTTCAAATTGTAGCAGCGATTATAATTTGACAATAAATCAAAAAACAAATATTGAATGGTTATTTACTCATCCTACAGGAAATTTTTTTAAAGGTGCTGATTATACAACTTTAAATAGAATTCCAAGGAAAACAACTGGTTTGGGTAAAGATGGGAAAAGAAAAAATGTATTATCACCTGTTTCGATCAGTTTTATAGATGGCACTTCTAAGAACGATTTACCTATTTCTCAAAATAACACATCAACGTCACTATCTGCAGGATTAATACCGGCTTCCCTCTCTAATTTCCAAAATCATTTCAAGGATTTCGAATCACCTTCACCACCCCCAGCACATGGTAATTCAATATACCCATCAATGAACAAATTTCCAATAATTCAAGAATCTCATATCCCAATTAATCAAATCGAAACTCCATCACATCATCCAAATTCTAGATCATTAAGTAGAATTGAAACAGGACATAATTTTCATAATAATCAATTTAACAAATATCAACAATATTCTCCACAATATCAAGTTTTAAATATGCAAAACAACCATTATATGCCTCATTATCCATCTATAAATTCTAATAATGATATAATTTCGCGTAATAATAGCAATAGTCATATAAATCATGATAATTTGTCATACCTTCGTCAAAGATCCCAATCAATGACAACAGAACCTTTTCCAATTCAACAAAAACCAAATTTAATTACCATCCCAAATGGAAATGTTATTGCTCGTTTCAACAATAAAAATAATAATGACAGCAACAACAATAATAATCTTAAAAAACATGAAAGTTCACCTTCGATGGATAATGCCTTTAACAAAGATGTAAATATGCCAGTTCAACTTCCTTTACCTCAAAATAACGTGTCTCATTATAATAGTGGTCAAAGTAGTATGAGCTCTTCAGCCACACTTTCAAAAGAAAAAGGTAGAGTTCGACAAGAACCCAATAATAATAATAATAATAATAATAATTATACATATGATGTTGCTTTTGATTCATTTCAAAATAATTTAAATTTACTGATGCAAAACAGTATTTTATTATCTGACATTGTTCAAGAAATCTCTAGTTCTTTAATTGATGAAGACAAAATTTACTCCGAAAGTGGCTCAAATGAAAAGAAAGATGATAAAACCATTATAAACAGTGATGATAACCAATATAAAATTGAAAAAAAAAAAATTTTAAAAGATCTCCTTTCAAAGTTAAATAAATTAAATTCAGATATGAAGTTGGCATCAGGAGAATTTAAGGAACTTGGCAAGTCAAAATAGAAGGAATAATTGATTGTCATGAAAAAGTATTTAATGAATAACCCCAAGATTAAGAATTAATATTTTGTCGGAATTTATATCATATATTACGATTAGAATTAATATTTTTTTGTTCTCATATTCACGCTTTGCGTTCCGGAGGGCAGCGAAATGTTATTTTTCTTTTTCAAGAGCATATAAAGAGGTTTCTTGTATGCAATTCTTATAAAATTTTGTATTATATAAAAATTTAGATATGACCAATTTTCAGAGGACGCAATAACTAATTTAAGATTTTTACTTTGGACACGGTTAAACTTCAAAATTTGGCTATTCACGTCGTATTTATTATCTTGTTGGTTTTCCATTAAGCGCATCAGAATAATGAATGCCTGCTAGTAAATAATTATTAACAGATTTTATTTGATCACTTACTTGTCTTCGTAAAACTGATAATATATATTTTTTATTTATAAAAGATTTTTGCAAAATCTTGATGGCAAGGAATGTAGCTGCATTTGTATTTCATATACATTATTCATTAACGTCAATAAAAGGGAATATATATATAAAATTTAATTGAATGGTAAATTTGGATTAAACGGTATCATTGGAACAAAAGATCCTTGTATTTGGTTACTTTCTCCGTAAAAAGAAAAGTTATTTAATGGGGGAGATGTAATGGGAACATGTGCTTGCACTTGATGATGATGTTGTTGTTGTTGTTGCATCAAAACATTCATGAATTTATTATTATAGTCAGATTTTTGCTTATGCATATTAAAGAATATATTACTATTACTTATACGGCTATTTGAATAGTCGTAATTCATTTTTGTATTATGAAAAAAGTCATTTTCATTTGTACGACTATTATTTTCCATATTTTTTTTATTGATATTTTTTTTATTGGCAAATGAAACAGATAATATATGATTGGAATTAACTGCAAATCCATTTGTTTCTAACATTGCTCTTGATGCATTTAATGGATTTGCAAAACAAACAAACCCATAACCCTTTGATAAGTTTGTTTCAATGGAAGAGTTTTCTTTTCCACTTGATGAACCGTTACATTTTGTTTCAAAATTTTTTTCCAATGGACTGCCACCAACTGTAATTACTTTAGCACTTATAATTTTACCAAAACGTTCATAAAAATTGTACAATTCATTATCTGACCAATTCAAAGGAATATGTTTAACGTAAAGATTCGATTCCTGTTGATTATTCGATGGGATTGGCAAGTTGTTCATATAAGGAGTGGTTAATATTGGTGATACATTGAAATTGTAATAGTTATTACTTTCTTCATTATTTATATGTGATCGATTAGTTGAATTTTCATTACTTGATAATTTATAATAAAATGGTTGGTATGAATTTGTAATAAATTGATTTTGTACTGGAAGTTGTTGATTGAGTAAAAAATTAGGAATTCTAGGAACAATTTCAGGTCTTTCTGTTATATCATTAAAATGATTTTGTTTATAAGGTAGGAAATCGTTTAATCTGTAAGAATTATTTAAATTCTTAATTGCTGATGTATGGATACGATTTTGTACAGCTTTATTAACTGTTAATGTATTTCCTAACCATTCAATACCATTTAAAATTTGAATAGCTTTTATTGCTTCTTCATGATTTTTCACTTTAATAAACCCATATCCTTTTAATGGATGTATATTATCTTTGCCTTCTAAATCACTTTCTATATTACTATCATTAACATTTGGGAAATATGAAGAAACGATGTTACATTTTAAATTTTTTTCCTTTAATTTTTTTGTAATGAAATTTAAAACAGATTTTGAATTAATGAATTCATTATTTTCATTATAAATTTTTGGTAAATTACCAATAAATATACAGTTGAAATTTTTTTTTTCTTCATTAATTTTATTGTTATTGAAGTTTCCATTATAATTATCTTTTATTTGATTCCAATGTAAACGTTCTCTTTCTTTTCTTTCAACGTGATAATTAATGAATAAAGTTGAACCTTCAATTACTTTCCCATTTAATTCTTTAATACATTTTGAAGCTTGTGAACCAAGTTGATATGAAACGAAACCGTATCCCATATTATTTGCTTTTAATTTATCATGAGTTAATTTAATTGAAATTATTGGACCAAATTTTTTAAAAAGTTCAATTAATTTTGTTATTGTTATATTTTTGGAAATACCTCCAATGAACAAATTTCCTGGATGTGTTAATGCATGTTCATTAATACTAATTGACCATTTATCGATGGTATTAATTGATAAATTTGAAATTTTTAAAAAATTATTAATGAAAGAAATTGAATTTTTTAATTGATAATTTTTTTTAAATTGTGCTTGTTGTACAAATTCATACATCCAATTTTTTGATTCATCTTTATAAGATTTATCTAATTCTTTATTACCAATTTCAAATTGATAATTGTTATCTTTTAAAATTTCAAATCTTTTTAAATCTGAAAGGTATTCATAATTTTCAATATATAAGGGATTAATTAAATTACCTTTATTATAAGATATTGAATTTGTTATTTCAGTTAAAATTGAATTTTCTGAAATTGAAGCTGGAAGAAAATTTGGATTTTTCCATTTAATTCTAATTGTGAGTAAATTACCATTAGCAAGTTGTTCAAATTGTAAATTTTTAAAATATAAAGATTCTGAAGAATCATTACTTAAATTTTCTTCAGAAGTTGTTGATAATGATGATATTGATGAACATATTTCATCTTGGTTCAGATCTGTTTCATGCAAAGTTGTTTTTGTTAAATCGTTAGATTCGTTCATCTTTATTAGCTATTTTAATTATAATGATGCATTTATTTACTTATTTATTTATTTATTTCATTAATTGATTAATTATTTAGCTAGTTATTTATTTATCGATAATTTTTTATTTATCATATATTATTTATTACAGTAAATAAAAGTTGATTGATTAAATAAATAAAAAAAAAAAAAATAATTTAAGTGCAAGACCAGCGATCGGTAATTGTTCTTTAAATAAAAGGATGATTTAAGATTTTAGATATAAAAGATGTGTGTGTGTGTGTGTTTTCTTCGTAAAAATGGCTCTTCTAGAGATAGTTTATGCTTAATTATCTGGGGTGAAAGACAACCAAAAAAAAAAAAAAAAAGGAGAATTGCGTTGGTTTTATTTACGTTTTATATGATTGCAAAAATAACGCAATAAAGAAGTGCCATTTTTGCTTTAATTTGATTTGAAAATGGTGCTGCAAGGAAAGATAGCAATGTTTGCTTCTTTTTTTTGTTTATTTTTTTTTTTTTTACATCAAGTGATTACTTGACGTGACAAGGGTTTTACAATGTGAATAAAGCGATTACATATTCATTTGTTCGTTTCTTTCCATTGGCTTTTTTTCTTTCTTGGTTTTTTAAGCCATGCTTGTGAAAAGAAAAACCATGGGAATTACACAAGACATGGTCCAGTGTTTTGAGCTAAATTGCAAAGTTTCATCTTTACCATCATTAATATTAAGATCAATAATGAGTCAATCTTGAACATTTTTCAACTACTCTTGCTCAAAATTTGATTACATAAAAAGATTTCCCTAACTGTCGGAGTAATTAATTTTTCCAAAAGAATTAGAATATGCACTGCATGTATGGGTTTTGCAGATCAATTTTGTTTTCTCGAGAAAAAAAACAACGGCATTTTGAGTTTTCATTGCTTTTGCAATTGACGAAATAGGAAATTCTTGAACTCTTTCCGTATTTCCGTATTTCCGACTTGTTTTGTTGTTGTTGTTATATACTTATTTTGGAAGCAATGCGATTTGATTAAAGCAAGCAAGCAAGCATTTTTGTAAAGTAGTGTCGTGTTTATTCCACTGGTTTTTGCATTGGAAATTATAAAAATTAATATATATCTATATGTGCATGGGTAATTTCCAAAATTTTTCATGCGTTGTTGGTCTCTTGTTGTGCGCATTAAAAGGGTTTCAAAAATACCTTTCTTAATAGTAAAAGAAAATAAAAAAATCATAGAGAAAATTCGTCGTTACATAAAAATTATATAAATAAA
The DNA here is from genome assembly GCA_030571615.1 of Jamesozyma hellenica. Lineage (NCBI taxonomy): Eukaryota > Fungi > Ascomycota > Saccharomycetes > Saccharomycetales > Saccharomycetaceae > Jamesozyma > Jamesozyma hellenica. The sequence continues at coordinate 11,447 of JAJLYD010000198.1, read as the reverse complement.
TTAAAAAAAAAAACAAAAAAAAAAGCAATTAATTAATTTTAATCAATCAACTCTTGCTAATTTATTTATAATTGGAAACCATGGTGAAATCTTTCACCAGCAAAGATAGCTTTATCACCTAATTCTTCTTCAATTCTTAAGATTTGATTTAATTTAGCTAATCTTTCAGATCTTGCAGGAGCACCAGTCTTAATTTGACCAGTTCTTAAACCAACAACTAAATCAGCAATAAAAGTATCTTCAGTTTCACCAGATCTATGAGATACCATAACACCCCAATTAGCAGCAAAAGAATCTTGAGCAGCTTTAATTGATTCGGATAAAGTACCAATTTGATTAACTTTTAATAATAAAGCATCTGCGGCGTTTTTTTCAATGGCGGTCTTAATTCTTTTTGGATTGGTGACGGTTAAATCATCAGCAACAATTTGAACACCAGCGGTCTTAAAGAAATGAGACCAAGCATCCCAATCATCTTCAGCAAATGGATCTTCAATGGAAACAATTGGATATTTCTTTACTAAAGAATGATATAAATCAGCTAATTGAGGACCAGATAACCATTTTGAACTATCAGAATTTGGATTTTTAAAATCTAAATCATATTTACCATCTTTATAAAATTCAGAAGAAGCACAATCTAAACCAATTTGAACTTTACCTTGATGACCAGCTAATTTAATAGCGTCGACGATTAAATCTAAAGCTTCTTCAGCGGTTTGAATATTTGGAGCTACACCACCTTCATCACCAACGTTACCAGCGGAAGCACCGTATCTTTTTTTAGTTAAAGATTTTAAATTATGATAAACTTCTGAACCAATTCTTAAAGCTTCAGAAAAAGTTTTTGCACCAGTTGGAGCAATCATAAATTCTTGTAAAGCTAAAGCACCACCAGCATGAGAACCACCATTTAAAACGTTTAAGAATGGGACAGGTAAAACGTATGGAGTAGTCTTTGAAGAAGAAATTTCAGCTAAATGTTTATATAAAGGAATATTTTTTTCAGCGGCAGCAGCTCTTGCGGCAGCTAAAGAAACACCTAAGATAGCATTAGCACCTAATTTTGATTTATTTGGAGTACCATCTAAATTAATTAAAAAATCATCGATAGCTTTTTGGTCTTTAACGTCAATGTTAGCTTTAATTAAAGCAGGAGCAATAATTTGATTAACGTTACCAACAGCTTTAGTGACACCTTTACCTAACCATTTTGATTTATCGTTATCTCTTAATTCTAAAGCTTCATGAATACCTGTTGATGCACCAGATGGTACGATTGCTCTAAAGACACCTTTTTGAGTAGTTAATTCAACTTCAACGGTTGGATTACCACGGGAATCGTAAACTGATCTAGCGTAAACTTTTGAGATAGCCATATTTATTGTTGTTGTTGTTTTTTTCTTTAAAAGAAAGAGATAATAAGATTTTATAAAGTTGCAATGGTTTAAATTGCTTGATTATATGTCAAGAACAAGAAAGAATACATAATAAATATATTAGAGAGGAGAATTATCAATGTCTTAATTTGAAATAATCAATTGCTTATATATGAAAAAGAACGTGTAATAATAGAATGAAGGAAGATACAAACTACTAGTAAATTAAGACACGTATGTGAGTGACCCTTAAAAGGGTTAGTAGTAATATGGTGATTGGTTTTATTAGGCAACGTGGTCTGTGTGTGATACGAAGTGTGTAAGCAAGAATATTTGTAGCTGTTGGGAAAATAAAAGGTTATAACTACGCATAAGCATACTGGCAGGCCATTATTTACTTACTTAATTAATTAATTAATTAATTAAGTTTGGTTTGGTTTGGTTTGGTTTCAACATTGTCTTGTCTTGTCTTTGGTTTGGTTTGAGATATTTTAAACAGTGCGGAATATACGAAACAAAACTCCGTGGTTGCAGCGAAATGTGTGGTGGCGTTGCGTTGGGCGGGGTGTGTGGGCGGGCGCTGTTTAGTGGATGCCGGCAGCCGCAGCCGCTTCCCAAGGCAGGGTAGCCGAGGACGGCAGTCTTTTTTTCTGCTGGGCGGCTAATTGGCAACTGCACTGGCGTTTACCCTGACACAAGACAGCGAGTGCTCTTTCTTATTCCACTATAAAGAGTGGTGTGTATTCAAATTACCAAGAAACTTGACAACTGTTAAAGTGTGACACGTTCTTTACGGGAAGCCCTTGCAGTGCTGTATTGCTTCTATAAGTAAAAAAGCGATCACAGTTCTAATTTTAGTGAGTATTTCAAAGCTCATGGATTCTCACATCTCACAGAAATGCTGTAATTTGTAATTTGTAATTTGTAAAACAAGAATAATTAATTGTGCCAATCACTCAAATCGCCTTTTAACTAAATGAGTTTAAAACGCAAAATCGTTTTATACGCAATCACGTTCCGGCTGTTACCCGACCTTTTGTTTTTTGACATCCTTTCAAATCCAATTTTTTATTGCTTTCGCTTTGGGTGGCAAAGTAAGTAAGTACATACAAAATAAATAAAAAATAAAAAAATAAAAAAAGAATTAATTATTAAATATTAATTAAAGGATATTTATTTTAAAGGAAATGATATAAAAAAATTATATTGGTTTCAATTCCTTTTTTTTTTTTTTTTTTGGGTTTTTAAAGAAGAAGAAGTAGTTAAAAAGTTTGATTAAATAAAAGAAAATACAATACAATACAATATAATACAACATAGTAAAGTACAATCAATTTATTTACTTTCTTATATATTATTAAAATTACAACTACCCTAAATTAAATCATGTTTTTAACAAGAAGTGAATATGACCGTGGTGTTAGTACTTTTTCACCAGAAGGTAGATTATTTCAAGTAGAATATTCTTTAGAAGCAATTAAATTAGGTTCAACCGCAATCGGTATCGCAACAAGTGAAGGTGTAGTATTAGGTGTTGAAAAACGTGCTACTTCCCCATTATTAGAATCAGATTCAATAGAAAAAATTTTAGAAATTGATAATCATATAGGTTGTGCAATGAGTGGTCTAACAGCGGACGCTCGTTCAATGATAGAACACGCTCGTACTTCAGCAGTAACACATAACTTATATTATGATGAAAATATTAGTATCGAATCATTAACTCAATCAGTTTGCGATTTAGCTTTAAGATTCGGTGAAGGAGCTCAAGGTGAAGAAAGATTAATGTCAAGACCTTTTGGTGTGGCTTTATTAATCGCAGGTTATGATAAAGATGAAGGTTATCAATTATTTCATGCTGAACCTTCTGGAACTTTTTATCGTTATAATGCAAAAGCAATAGGTTCAGGCTCCGAAGGTGCACAATCAGAATTACAAAATGAATGGCATTCTTCTTTAACTTTAAAAGATGCAGAATTATTAGTCTTAAAAATTTTAAAACAAGTTATGGAAGAAAAATTAGATGAAAATAACGCTCAATTAAGTTCAGTAACAAAGGATGAAGGTTTTAAAATATATAGTGATGAAAAAACTTCACAAATTATTAAAGAATTAAAAGAAAAAGAAGCTCAAGAAAATCCTGAACAACATGATTTAGAAATGTCATAATTTTATTAATATATAAATATAAATATAAATATAAATATAAAATAATAAGATTAATATTAATATTAATAAAAATATATTTGTGTATTGATTTATTTACTTTCTTTTCCTTTCCTTTCATTTTTTTTTTTTTTTAATTTAGTTAATTAATCAACTAAATGTGAATATTCTCCTATTTCCTTAATTAATCAACTAAATGTGAATATTCTGGTATTTCCTTAATTTTACTATTAAAAAATTTTTCAAATCTATTTGCATATTTAAAATATGATGTATTTTCACCATTGTATAATCTACAATTATTACAAACCAACCTAAAATCATAAATAAAATCTTCAATTTTTTCATATTTATTATTCTCTAATTTAATCTCCATCGTACTTAAATCCATTGGTTCTTTAATAAAATCATAATAATCTGGTACTTCTTCTCTATTAACAGGTTGTAAAAATGGCCATGCAGCTGCATGATTTTGTAATTCAATTAAAATATTTTGCATTATTGCATAATGTGGTCCTCTCTTTGGTCGTTGTGCTAATTTATCCATTTCTGATGTCCATCCTGATTCTTTTAAACCCGGTATTAACATCGGATCAATTGCTTTAATATTATTTAAATCTTTAAACTCTTTTAATCCAGGTCTTACTATATGAGATTTTGAAATCGTACGAATCTTTCTTCTTAATGCAGCTTCTTGTAATAATAAAATTTTCGCAGCATCTAAATATCGTATCTTTGGTAACATAGAACATTGCATTAACGTACCACCTTCATAATCTTTAATATATCCCATCCAAATTTTTTTATCTAATGTAACTTCTTTCGTGAAACCTTGTTTCTTAAAATATCCTATAGCATAATTATCTGCATAAGTTAAAAAATATTTTATAGATGATGTATTTTTAACATAATCTTTTAAATGATTCATTAAATGTGCACCATATCCACGGACTTGTTCAGTTGAACTAATTGCACAAAAGACAATTTCAGCAAATTCTCTTTTATTAAATGGTCGATATGTAATACCACCAACAACTGTTAAAGGTTTTCTAATAACTGCCATAGATAAATGACTTCTATCATAAACTAATCTGGCAATATATTCTTTTGGCATCTTTGGTAATTGTTTTTGAAAAATATTTTTTAATCCAGTTAAAACCATTAAATTTTCTTTACTATTATCATTATTGACAACTCTAAATTCAATCTTACCTTCTTTCTCTTCAATAACACTTGGTCGCTCTTTAAATTTATATTCAATTCCATCAAATTCAAATTTAACTATTCCTTTTTCCTCATCAGTAATAACGGTATCTTCAACAGATTTAAATTTTTCTGAATTATTTATTTTTTTCACATCATCATCATCATTACGTATAGCAGTTTCATTTTTATCAGCTTCCAAATCAAAACTGAAATTAAGTGTATTATTCATTTGCGTTTCTAATTTACTGTCATCTTCAATTTTGGCTTTTTTCAAATCAGGTTCACCTTGATGAATTTCCGTCTCAATTGCGTTCTTGTCTGTCATTATAATCTATATGAAAATTTCCTCAATGAAAAAAAAAAAAAAAAAAAA
>JAJLYD010000197.1:8084-79868 GCA_030571615.1 Jamesozyma hellenica | reverse complement strand
TAATCTTGAATATGATAGTCCTGATGTAGTTATTAAATAGCTTAGTTCTTTTATTATGTAACATGTATATAAGTTATGGACTGGCTCGCGTGAGCCGTTCTTATATACAAATGTATTTAATCGTATCGATATTCCAACCCTAACTTTGTCAATTAGGGTTAGAAATATATAAGTGATATTACGTCTACTATATCACAAATTTAAATACAATTGGGCGTGTGGCGTAGTTGGTAGCGCGCTCCCTTAGCATGGGAGAGGTCTTGGGTTCGATTCCCAACTCGTCCAAAATATTTTTAACATAATTTTTAATTTATTTTGTTTATGAAAAAACATTAAAAACAGATACAACAAAAAAAATTTTTTTTCATGCACTAGCTTAAGTTTTAAAGAATCATTATAGCACGTATGTTCAAATTACAGGTTATACTTGTTCAGCCTAGCGCTAATATTGTTGGAACTCAGTTGCTATTCAATTCTCAAATTACATCATCCTGGCCGTTTTCAAATGTTTCAAATATTTCGTTAAATGACTATAGTGGAATTGCAGGTGAAGGTTCTTTCCAAAACGCTAATATGAACTTCAATTCTTCTAATGTATTCCAAAAGCAATATAATTTGAAAAACTCAAGAAGATTTTTACATTTCACCGATCCAGGAAATACTCTTCTGGATCTATCTATTGAAATAACTAATAAGGTTGCCAAGATGTACCCAAATCTTACATCAGACTTTGGAATTGAAATTTTGCAAGATAAAGATGGATGTGATTTAGATCCTGATTTTTTGATCAAGGAAGTTTTCAATAATGATAATATAGTCAGAGTTGTACTTGCGCATGACATTGACTGGAATGATTCTGAACCGGTATCGGGATATAGCGGCTTGAAGCGAAGGAAATTGAACAATAGCAAATTACACATAAATAATGCTTTGTTTAATTATTCATTGTCGTCAAATTCTAAAAATAATGTCAAACAATCTCCTGATAGTGGTGTTCTAAATATTACCAAGAAACGGGATTCTCTTGCAACTGACAGAAATCCCGGAAATGTAGGTTTAAGAATATCAACACCTTTAGCACATCAGATATATCCTATACCAAACAAGACTATTGATGAAAATTTAGAGGGTGCGGGTGATAAATCCTTTTTACCACCTCCATCACAGCCTCAATCACCAGCAATCCGTATTAGCTCTGGAATGGGTGATAGTAGTAAAAAAATCAAAGGGTTGGTTGGAGATGATACAATTTCAAGGTCAGAAATTGTTGATCCTGAAAAATCAAAACAGCAGAGATTAATTATTGGCACTCCAAAGGTTCCTGGTACCACTCCAAACAGAGTCACTTTGACAGGACAACGTATAGTCTCCGAAAATAATATCAATAATTTATCATTTTCCCAGGGGACATTACCATTCAAAAACACACTGAAACTTTTGGAAACACCTAAAGTGGTTTCGAGTACATTAACTATACCGGAGCCAAAAATAACAGAAATGGAAAGGCGAGAAAAAGAGGGACCATCCAGTCCATCCTCACTGTTGCCTGAAAAACCTGATAAAATGCCTAGGAAGAAGGCTTCGTTGGAAGCAGAGACATCTGAAACGACATACTCCTCTGATAGTGACGGGGCTACTTCGAACGTCATAAATGCTCCGTTACAATATAATGGAAATTTAATTGACGGCGGAAAGAAAAATACTGCTTATCAAAAAGAACAACGGCATGGATTTGAAGTGGATAGTTCAGCACATGAAGGGGCTCGTGAAGAAAGATTTAGGGGGGGTTCCCATTCGGCGGGAATAACCCAAAATTCAATTGAAGGACTGTGGGATGAGGATAGTAACAACAAGAAGGGATCATCATATGATGAAGATATTGAAGACATAAGAATTATTCGAAATCTGAGTATCATGTCAAAAAATGACAAAAAATTAACAAATTTGATGGGTGAAGTTGCAAAAGGAACTGCATCTTTGGAATTGATGGATAGATTTAGGAAAATGATTGACATTGCAAAAAAGATGCCCGATAGCATCTTAATTACCCATAAAGGTAAAGTTCGTTTGGATGGCTTGAATAGCAGAAGTGTCAAATCACCACCACGTCCGATACAACGCCAGCAAAGTTCGATAGCAGATAATAATGGTTCTCCAGTAAAAAATAGCCCAATAAATGAGGAATACCCGGAACCGGTACATTTAGCAGCTTTGCCCGAAAACAAAAAAAGGAACAGTAAAGAAATAGATGGCTATGGTAAATTAGACTCTTTGAAAAGTACAGAAGAAAATGTTCGAGAAGCTAATAATATAAACGGAACAAATGATAGAAATTTAAAGGGTGCTAAGGATGACAGGAAAGAAAAGGACATCATTCCTTTAGCAAAACCACAGTTGAACAACAAAATAGTTTCTACAATCGGTGATTTGGGAAAAACTTCTTCCAGAAAGTTCAAACCTGAACAGCAGATAGTACCTCTTGAGAATAAGGAGGAGAAAGAAAATATTCTAAATGAAAATGTCCAAGGAGCTATTGATTGTCCAGTTAAAAGTTCTGAATTTTCGGGGAATGCCAGTTTTCATAAAAGGGATTTACTAGATTTGCTTGACGGAAACGAATTAAGAGTGCCTAGGAAGTACAATAAAAGACAGGATTGCGAAAACTACGAATCTACGGTATTTAGAGATAGACCATATACAACTGTTTTAAACAAGAACATTGACAATTCCAAACCAGATCCAAGAAATATTCTTCCAGAAAGAAGTACTCGTAATGCTGCAAGAAGAGCGGCAGAGAAACTTTCCAATTCTTTATCTACTGTTGAAGATTTAGGAAATGTCGCGGTTAAAAATTCTAGCAGTTACGAAAGTTCTGAAGAAAGTTTAAGTGATAGTACTGGTATAGAAACAGACTATTCTTCAGATGAAAAAGATCTCAATAACAAAATCAAAATAAAAGAAAATAGTCATGAAAGAGTTCTTGAAATTAGTCCACTGAAGGAAAGTGTGATCAACATTGAAAGTTTGAGAATAAATAAGAATGAATCCTTGAATTTTAAAGAAAATTCCATAGACCTTGTGAAGAAATCGCAAGAAAAAAATAGCAGAGAGAGTGAATCTTTATTCGAAAGCAGGGGAACTCGTATTAGGAACCCGGAAGATCCTTCTTCTAAACTTTCTTTAGCAAAGAAAGAAATTAATAATTTCAATACTAAAGATAAGACTCATTCAAATATCTCATTTGAAGATACCCTGGAACCTTCACAAAGAAAGTCAAAAAATAAAACATACCTAACTTCAATTGATAAAGTTTCGGTACTGAATTCTGGGAGTTCAAAATCTAAAAATCCAAAAAACGGAGCACATTCCAAGGGGTTTTCATCACTAAATTTTTTGAAAAACTCAATAGTTTTGGACAATGGAAGGAAATTTACAAATAGCCAGTCTTTCAAAAGCAGTCAGTCCTCATCGACTACGACAGATAGTGTTATGACCACCGAAGCACCTTTGCAGTCCAAAAAACAGTCAGATAAATTAAATACACAAACGTCTTTGACAGATATATTGAAATTGTCTTCTCCAACATCTAATAGAATAGAATCTGAATCTTCTCACCCATTTGTCACAACAAGCATGCTTCATGATCCACCGCAAAGGCAGCGCCCTTCCTTGACTTCTTTAAATGATTTAATGAATAGAGGTGTGCCTGAAATAGGGGAATTGACTTTTAAACCTTTGACTAAATCTACTACGAATGAATCTACTATTGAAGAAACAACTTCTGAAAATGATTCAGCAAGTGAAAGTGATAGTAATAGTGAGTCATCAGACGCTGGTGGGGCTGGCAAAGGAAAAAACAACTTGTTATTTGCTAGATCAGTGAACACAGTATTGTCGAAAAACACAAACGGAAACCCAACATGATTCTTTAAGCAGAAATTCCAAAATGATAAAGTTTAAGAGCTATTTATATATTAATTTTTATAAAGTAGCATATATATAAGCATTTTAATCTTTTACATAAATAAAACTAAATTTCTGCATATTTGCTGCTGCCTCTAATTAAATTTATTGCCTCTTGTCTGTTGACCTCGATTACGGTGGAAATTTTATTTTCATATTTAACACAGAAAAATTGATCGGCGACCTGTAACATATCTGTTCTAAATGTTGTACAAATGAACTGTGCATTGTTTGATAACTCTTTGATAGTATTGGCGACAGTGGTTCGATATTGTTTGTCTAATGCCGCGTCAATTTCGTCGAACAGATAGAAGGGAGCAGGATCAACCATTTGGATGGCCAAGATTAACGCAATAGCACAAACAGTTTTTTGACCACCAGATAATTGTTCAACATGCATCTGTTCATTGTGTTTGGAATTAAAAGATACTGCAATAGAAACACCAGAATAAATACTGCCTGGAGCTATTTGTTTCGTGCTATCACCAACTATATGAAGTTCATCACTATTATCATTACTATGCACATTACGATTGATAATTAGTCTTGCAGTACCTCTTGGTACCAATTTTTCAAATACTGCAACAAAATTTTCAGAAACTTTTTTGAATGTAGAATCGACTGCTGTAACTTTCTGAGATTTTAATTTTTCAATTAAATCTTGAATCGACTGCTTCGAAACAGCTAGTTCTTTGGACCTCTCAACCAAATCTGTCCGCTTTTCATTAAACTTCCTAAAATTTTCAAAAGCCCTCTTATTCACGTTAGTCAGTTTTGAAATACCTTCATTTACATGAGTTAACTTGTCTAGCAATTCTTCACTGGATACACTATTAAAATTATTTAAAATATCTTCGGATAGAAGGCCAATTTCTCTAATCTTTCGTTGTAATTCTTCGCGTCTTGAAACCAAAGCAGTTCTTTTAATCATGGTTTTTTCAATATTTTTTTGAAAACCTTCAATTTTTTTCAGTAGCGAACGTTGCTGAGAATTTGCCTTTTCCAAAACCTTTTCGTTATTTAATTTTTCCCCATTCAGGTTATCAATTTCTTTTTGTATTTGGTTTATTTCATCGTTAAATTCCTGTTTTTGAGAATCTAAATCACTAACTTGCAATAACATTGATTCCAATTCCGCCTGCAAGTCGTTAATATAAGTATCACTTGACTCGGCAATTTTAGCCATCAAAAAATTTTTTTGAGGAACTAGTTTTGAATTTAGCTCAGCATTTAACTTATTTATGATATTTGTTATATCTTCTAAGGAATCAGTGGTGGTATTTAGGTTGCTTGATATATCCACTATTCTATTACTGGCATTTTCTAGTTCTTTCTTTTCTTCTGTTGATAACTCACTATCAAACTCCGTCGTCAAATCCTTTTCATACGTCGCAACTTTATCCTTGATAATATTAATATTAGTAAATATTTTTTCCTTCTTTAATATGAGTACTTTCAAAGATTCTTCCTGAATTAACCGTTCATTTTTTTTATTGTTGATTTTGATTCTTAATTTTTCAATGTCAGTTAATATCATCTCCTTTTTGCTTGTAATATCTCTAATATTACTGTTCAGGTTATCAATTTCCGTATCAACAACTTGCAAACTTTGCTTCACAACTTCTAGCTCGTTGCCTATCCGTGTTTTGTTATTTCTTGACTCAGTTAAATTCTTCAGACAGTCTAATCTTGTTTTTTTGTGTTGATCGTAAAATCCCCCAGTCAAAACACCTTTATTATCAGCTCTATCTCCGTCTAATGTGATTGCATTTAAGTTATATTTTTTAGCCAGTTTTAAACCTTGTGACAATTCCTTGACTACAATTGTTTTTCCAAAAATATGCAAAATTGCTTTTTCATATTTTGAATCATACTTTATTTTCTTTATAAGCGGAGTAAACTGAACTGATTTAACACCATCATCTTCGTTTGTTGGTAAAGAAGAATTAGGATCTATGAAAATCTTATTTAGTGGAATAAAAGTAACTCTGCCACCTTTCATTCTGTAAAGCTCTTGCATAAGCAATGATGCTGTTTTGTCTGTGTCAACAACAATATGAAACAAGGAATTGCCTCCAACTACTTCGGCACAAACTTTATACTTTGAATTTACTTTAATTAACTCACCCACAGTACCGTGAACGGATTCTGGACCTAATTTCAATTTTTCTGCAATTTCCTTAATGTTGGAAATACCCATAGATAAATTTCTATTCATAGTTTCGTTTACATTTCTTTGAAATATTTTTACATCATTGGTATAGTTTTCCAAAATTGTATTTAATTTTTGCTCACTTCTCCATAATTCTTTACGTTGATCGACTTTTGTAGCATACAAACTTTTCAAGTTATTCTTCTCGGTTGTCAGATCTTCTATTTCTGCTGAAATACCTGGTCCCTGAATAGAATCATTAAGATCCAAAATTTGATCATCAATTTGCTCTAACTGTTGTTTCTTGCTGTCATAATCATTTTTATAAGTATTTAATAAGTTATTTAGGTTTTCTAATGATTTTTTTTGCTCTTCAACCTCATCATTTATCCAAGCATCACGTTCAATCTTCGATTTAAATTGCGAATAATTACCCTTTTTCATTAAAAGGTCCCTTTTTTTCTGTTGGACCTGAATTAATTCCATCTTAAATTTTTTTTCGTCCTGTGTTAGTTCATTAAACCTAGGCAAGTATTTTTTTAAAATTTCATTTTTTTTGTTAATTTCCTCAATGACGATATTCAGAGAATTCGAGTCCATTTTTTTCTGATCACTGTTACTGGTAATTTGAGATTTCAAGTCATTTATTTTCACCGTTAAGTCAACTGTTTTGTTGGATATTTCTTGAAATATAGACTTTGACTGTTGTAAATCTGTTCTGGATTTTACCTTTAATTTGTTTTCAATAACAATCAACGATTCATTAATCTTATTAATCATATCCTCTCTTCTATCTAATTCCTGAATATATTGCTTTGAATCGTTAAACGTTACGTTGTAATCATCATCCAATTTTTCAATCTGATTGATTACGTCATTCAACTCCCTATCGTAAAGAGTAAATTGTAAAACTTTTCGGTTACGTTCAAAGTCATTAAATTTTTCCAACTCAATTTTTTCTTCATCCATTTCTTGCAATTTCATGTTAAGTTCCTCCATTTCTTTATCGATTCTTTGCATCTTAAGATCAGTTTCTTTCATCTTTTTCAACGAAGCGCCCAATTTTAGTTCGAATGATTTTGCCCCAACAACATCCTCCAACAACTTCAATCTCTCATTATCCTTTGCGTTAGTTAATGCAATTATTTTACCTTGCGGAACAATATTGTAAGGATTGTTTGTCGAAAACCCTGCACTTTCCAATATCCTAAGTACTTCACTTTTTGTAACATTTCTATCATTAATTTGATAATCATCCTTCTTCAAACCAACTGTCCTCCTAATGTATATTTCGTTATTTGGTTTCGGTGCAATTCCAAACGATTTTAATATAATTTTACCTTCTGGGTCGTGGAATACAATCTCAACAGAAGCACTCATGATTGAATTACCAATTGAGCCTTGATGAATAAGACCTTGCCTTTCCTCTCGTTTCAGATTAGAGTAGTCATCGCTTAAAACAAATCTTACAGCAGAAAACAAGTTTGATTTACCTGAGCCGTTCGAGCCAATTATAATATTGTGATGCGGCGATAGGTTATCAATGACGGTTTCATTTCTATAAGTTTTAAAACCTTTAATTATGATTCGCTTGATATACATGCCCAAATTCTCAACACCGTTCTATACTTTCAAAATGTTTTTGGTTCAAAACTTTTATATCGAAAATATCTAAGATTCTGACTATTTTGACAATTGATTTTTAAATCAAAACTTGTAGCCAAAAAAAAAACACGAAATTTTTAATTTCGAAATAAATAAATTGAAAAAAAAAATAAAAAAAAAAGTTTACGCGTTTTGCAGGGTAACCCACCGGTTAGGGCTGGACCAAAACCCTAACGCCTTGTAGTTGAGATTTTTGATAGAATTTTGAGGACACGATGTACAGAATGGTGACTTGAAGAGATATAGCTTGGATGGCCATACCACCAAGATAGTCATGTTTATGAACAGTATATGTGTTTATTTTTTTGTGTTATATGGGGGTATTGTCTTTGCTGCAGGGTTTTCCAAATCAAGTACTCCTTCATATCATAGCGACGTCTATGGAAGATCTAATAGTGACAGATGTTCTTTAAAACAATTCCAAAAGTTGACTAATAATCTTAACAAATTTGATAAAAATGAACTATCCATTTTTCAGCAAGTTGTAAATAGAATAGATGATTGTATTGATAACGACAGGCAAAAAAATATTGAAGATTTAGAATTAAAATTATATAAAAATCAAATATTATACAAAATTGGTCTACTTCAATTATCAATTGGTAGTGATTTTAATGCAATGAAATCTTTTGAATTGATTGAAAATGTAGGGGACTTTTCTTATAATTTGTCACAAGCTAGACTTTCTGACTTATACGTCGATTTTGGATTATGGGAGAAATTGTCTAATATTGAACCAGAAAATGATGCATTGGATGTCTATCAAAGCCTGAACAAAACATTATATGAAAAACTCTTGAAGTTGAAGAAAAAATATAATATAGAAGAAGTTGAATCGTTGGGTGAAGAGCTGGTCCCCATGATAAATATTGCACCATATGATTTGAATGTTATCTCAATAAGACTTGATTCATTATTTGAACAACTAATAAATGTGAAAAAATTTAATGACATAACAATTGCAAACGAAATCGTCAAATTGCATAATACTGTTTTAGAAAAATGCAAGTCTCTGTTATCGCTAGATCAAAGAGTCCAACTACATTATTCTAATGCATTAATCCAATTACTCCTCTTAAATATAGACCCAACTTTTCAGACAAGAAAATGTTTAGCGATTGATATGGACTATAGACCTTGTAAAGATATTAGCCTTCTAGCTTTCAGATTAAATAAAATAAATCCTGCCAGATCCAAGTTTTTAGATCCTCAGCTGTATTCTTCACAAGAAAGTTTAAAATCCACGGATTGGAGAAAAATAATTGATTATTACACAGCAGAGAGGAAAAACGGCAAGGTGAATTATAGGTGGGTTCACGATAAATTAATAGAATTAGTTAATGAAAGTAAAGAATTGTTTACTATAAATAGGCCATTATCAAGGCATGTATTTGATCCTAAGGACATTGGAGTTGTAAAGGAATCTGAAAATTTTGAGTTTTTTAAGTTTATTGATTTGGTTCTATGTGAAGCATATATTGAAATATCATTAGAAAGTCACAATTCTAGGGAAAAGCTCGAATTGAAAAAAAACATATCAACATATTGTAAAAAATGTTTAAAAGAAACACTGAGCAAGGAACATTATGATAACTTTGTTGATGTACTTAATCAGAATGATTCTATTTTGACTGAAAATTTGCTCAACAATTTATGGAATACATATCCAACTTTAGTAGTGTACATGGTGGAAAACATCATTAACAGAAATACTTTCAAAAATTTAAATGTGAAATTACAAGATCAAATAATAAAATTTTTCAAAGATGAAATGCTTTTTGATTCAGATAATTTATACATCAAAAAGCAAGCAAAAACATTGAGCTCCATTTTGAAGAAAAAAGAGTATCAGCAGAAAATGGATCAGCAGAGGCAAAGACAAAAGCAATGGAATTTCCACCAACAATTTATGCAAGGAAATGGATTTGGCCAAGGGTTTAGAAAACAATTCACACAAGGTCAACAGCGCCATGCTCCTCCGCCGCAGCAGATGCAACAAAACAGTAAAGATTACTACAAAATTTTACAAATATCTAAGGAAGCAAATTCAAAGGATATAAGAAAAGCTTACTTAGGTTTAACAAAAAAATATCATCCGGACAAGCAAGGTAATTTATCTGACAATGAAAAAGAGAAAATACATGAAAAAATGAGTGAAATCAATGAAGCTTATGAGACTCTGTCTAATGAAAATAAAAGAAAGGAATATGATCAAATAAAAGAGGGAAATTATCAGCACTTTGCTGGCCATGGGGGGAATAACTTTGGTAGTCAATTTAGAGGCGGTTTTGGGTTTTAATATTCTGAAACAAGCCCTTGGTTATTTTTTTTCCCAATAGAAGGACCTGCTTTTTTTCTAATCTCAATTTCCTTTTTCTTTTATACATGCAAATTAATACCAATATATTTATGTATATATATATAACCAAAACCATACCTAATCTCACATTCGACTACTTTCATTTCTTAGTGTTCCATAGGCAAAGTCTTCTTCATCCATATCCATATCATCATTACCGTTCTCTTCTTCGGCATTTGCCGCAGTGTGAATCTCTCTTAATTTATCCATTATACCGATAATAAACGGTCTTAATTCGTTAATTTCCATGAGGCTCATGTTATCCAATTGTAAATGCGATTCATTTAGATATTCTAAACCTTTCAAAACTTTTGCTTGTCTGATTTCCTTTAAATCTTGAATTCTTTTTCTAAGTTCATGGATGGGATCATTGAAATCATCTGAAGCCCTTTTGAATAAAAGTTCGGACAGAACCAACCAATCCCACGACAAGGAACTAAATCTATCTGTATGCGTCTTTTCGTATTGTATTCTTGAATCCAACCCAGCTATACTTAACCAGCCAGGTATAATAATATTACATTTCGATTGCTGTTTCAATAACAATGCTAACCATAATGCGACTTCAGTAGATTTCATAGCTATCATATTATTTAACGGCTTATTCGATATTGTCAAAAGTCTCCAGCTACTCGAATCGTCATCTTTTGAATCCTGCTTCCGGCTATTTCTTGATGTTATACGTGGAAATATCTTTATCGGCTTATTTTCCACAAAAAATTCGATTTCTTCAGGAGAAAAGCCTCCCTGTAGGTACTTTGGTAATGACATTGCAGTTTAGAAAATATGCATTAAATTTCGTGTCCCTTTGCCACTTATCCATAAATATTTATAAATGATTCTTTTTTGTTTAAAACTAAACATAATACAATTTTCAGTAAATATTTTCTTTTTTTGATTTTTTTTCGAGTTTCCGAACGTAAAGCCAGTGATGATGATCTTGCTCGAAGTATTTTGTATGATGTTGAAAAAAATTTTGAACACTCCCCAATGATGAAAGTATATACTAACAGCATGTAACCAAAGGACAAAAGGTGAAAGAACCATATGTTGTTCATTCTGTAACAATTTTTTATAACGACAATACTGGCTGAGTGGTAAATAAACCGGATTGATGTTAAAAAATATATTTGTTAACCAACTTAAGTATGAACAGCAGAATGCTGTATCGAAGAGACTAATTCTTTCTGTACTTAATACTACAGCAACAAAAAGAGAAGCCAAAGATTATTTACGTAAATATACTAATGAATTAGAAACTGTTAATCATTGTTTGTTGTTTATTCGTCATTTACATATGATCAATTCTAAAACGCTGAATAATCTGTCAGAGTCTCTGAAAAGATTAAGAATGCTGGGTCTAAGACCAATTTGTGTAATTCCTCCATCTCCTCATATCAATTTTCAAGCAGAACTTCTAGATAAGCTAATAACAAAAGCATCGTTGAAACCTTTGCATGTAAGAGGTGGATTATCAAAAGCAAAAACCGGTTCATATCATTCTGTTCTATCACCACAGCTGAGATTATTTGATGAAAGTCTTCCAGATAGCGTTCCTATAATCAAACCTTATATATACAACGAAGAAACCGCACGTGAATATATATCTGATGATATTGTAGCTTTTATGAATAAATTATGTGAAAATACTTCTTTAAATATTGATAAGTTTTATATATTAAATACCATTGGTGGTACACCTTCTCCCGAAAGAAATGACAATGCACACATTTTTATTAATTTATTCCAGGAATTCGATGACCTTAAATCGAAGCTTTCTAGTGAATTGTACCAACTATCGAAGAGATTACCGGAATCTCATGATCTAGTCGGATATTTGAAATTGCACTTTGCTGAAAATAAGATCACTGACTTCGAAAATAATATTAAAGAGCATTTGGAGAATTTGGAGTTGATGGACGTAGTTCTTTCTAATCTCTCCTCCACTTCTACTGGTCTCATCACTACAGTAAAATCGGCTGCTCTGTCTAGAGATAGAAAGAATCCTTTAATTTATAATTTATTAACTGATCGTTCAGTTATATCTTCATCGCTGCCTCGTTTTAAGAATAATAACAGTATTAATAATTATTCATATTCATCCTTAAAATATTTGTATGCAAATAGAAACGTAGAAATGGAGGGATCGTCAAATGAATTTGTAGACGAAGACTCTGATGAGTACTCACAGGAAAATGGATTTATATTTGACACTACTGTTTATAAAAAAGGTGTAAATATTAAGACCTTTGATTGCAAGACTTTAACTAAAGAAAATTCCATTGGACTTCCTTCTAACATAAAGGACGCAAATATTGTAAATACGGAATTAATTGAAGTACAAGAAGATCATTCGAAAGAAAAAGTAGAAAAAGTAGATTTAACTAAAATAGTTAATATATTGAATCAAAGTTTTAAGAGACCCTTGGATTTAACTCACTATTTAAATAGAATCAATGGTAAAATTGCATCAATTATTGTTGTTGGAAACTATGAAGGTATTGCAATACTGACTTACGAAGGTCCCCCTAATCGTCCTTTTGTTTATTTGGATAAATTTGCTGTTTTGCCCAAGCTGAAAGGATCCTTTGGTATATCAGATATTATTTTCAATTTGATATTCAAAAAATTTCCAAAGGAAGTTCTTTGGAGAAGTAGAAAGGACAATGTTGTTAATAAATGGTATTTTCAAAGAAGTATAGCGGTTTTAGATTTATCTGTGGATTTGGGAAGTGGCGATCAAATCGATAGTAATTTTAAAATGTTTTATTATGGAGATTCGGAAACCGATCTTGAAAGTTGTGTTAAGAAAGATGTACTTTCCGAAAGACTCAAGAATTTTGCAAAATACATTAGAGATATTAAACCTAGTTGGAAAAAATAGAAAGATATTATTTGGTGATATCAAACTATGGGATGATTTTTAAATTCTCGTCATATATAAACTATGAAATATTTACAGTGATAATAAAGTCAAACTTCTTTAGTAAAATATTTTGCATACTGGCGCTAGCTAAACTGATTGTTAACGAACTCCCACTCTTGATTAAGTGTTTCAAATCGATATTCTCTTCTGATAAATGGGACGTTGTGTTTAATTCTTGTGTCCTCATCATTGTCGTAAAAAACATCAACAATTCCAACTGGCTCGCTCATTGTCAAATGATCTTCATGTTTATGTAGTGTGACACCGATCCAATGTGATTTGTACCAACCGTCATATCCACTACATTCTACTGAATTTCTCGATAATTCGCAAAGGTCTGCAGCATTTAAAAGGTATATGCTTGCAGCAACGCTATATTCTTCTATCATTGGTTCTAATGTATAAGATGAATTAAAAAGAATAGATTTAGAAGATAAAGAAATCTTGAAACCAATTTTAAATAATTTCATAAACGGATTCATCTCGTATGTATTTTGCTCTTTAATAGTCAAAGCTCTCAATTTATAGTGTTCATCTTTTAAATTTCGATCTGGATTATATCGATTTTCATCACATTTTTTTTCATCTTCCTCAACAATGTCAAAATTTTTTATTTCGTTTTCCCAATCTTGAGAAGATGACAATGGCGATCTTAAAGATACTGAAGACAAGGGTGCTAAAATCACAGGTATTTGAAATAAATAATATAAATATGCAATTGTACCTGAAACTTTCCAAAGCGGTTCACCTTGTAATAATCCACCATTGCAGAGTAAGACATTACATGCTAGTGATTCAGTTTGTTCGTTGAAATAAACTAATTCGGAACTAAATTGAGAAGTCCTGCCAACAGATGTTGATGGTGTACAGTAATTTCTTAAAACAATTGTATTTTTATTATGATTATAGTTATATTGATTAAATTTTGCTAAATTTTGATAAAGGTAGTACATGTAATAAGAAATTGTTGGATTATCGCCATTAGCTATCCAATTTTCGGGTTCAGTGTCTACCTTAGAAAATTCGGTCCAAAGATAATCATCTGCGTTACGAATCACTAAATCTAGAGAGCACAATGTTTTCAAAAAAAATTGAAATTCATAAGCCTCTGTTATATCTTTGTCAAAAATCGGACTAAAAATTAAATTTAGATAATCTTGAAAATTTCTAACAAAATTCAAATTAAATAATTTTGTATATGATCTCGTAATCCGCACATTCCAACGAACATTATATGATATTAATTTATACTTTAGTAGCCAATTTGAAAATTTAGTCCACCAATTGTTTTTTTTATTTGATGAAAAATCCATAAATTGAAAATCTACAGAAATTTGTGCCAATTGATATTTTGATTTTTCTAAAAAATGTATAAGATACTTTGTTATAATTTCTGCAAAATATTGGCCTTCAACAAAATTGTCAAATTCTAAGAATGTTTTTGCTAATAAATAATATCTATACTCTTTTCCTTTTAATTTTTTTTCAATTGTATGTTTTGGTAGATCAAATATATGATAATTAATTAAATATATATTACTATACCAACTAAGAAAATCATCGTCAATTAATTTTAAACCAATTGGGATACATTCATCATTACCAGTTAAAGAACCAATTTCACAAAAATCACATAATTTAATATTTTCCTTAGATGAAGTAATATAAACAATTTTATTTGGTTCCATATTTAATTTTTCCCAAATAAATTCACTTAATTCTCTTTGAGATATACAACCGCTGAGTAATAAGTCGCCATCAACTTTTCTTGAATTATAAAAATCCCTATAAGGAATTTCTTTATTTTCTAAGATTTCAGATTTTTGTTTTAAGTGTTGAAATAATTCAAATTTATCCAATAAATACAATAATCTTTTATTGGATAAGTTATTTAATTTGTTATTTTGTATAAATTTTATCAAATTAATTAAATCTTTTCTAAAATCTTTAAAATCCGGAATGAACCTTTCCTCAGAAGAAAATTTTAATAAATTTTTTTTATAATTATTTTTATTATTAGCTTTTTTGTAATGTTCTAAATCAAAATATTCTCCAGTATAATGAGATTTATTTGTTTTCTTATTGAAAGTATATTCATCATCAATAGAATGAGGATAATAATAATAACAACCTTTTTGATCAATATTTTCCAAAAACTTTTTATTAAATTCCATGTCATTATCTGAAGAAGGTCTAATGTCATCATTAAATCTTTTATCTTTTTCAAATTTCCAAAATTTTGGTAATGGCTTGGGGTAGACTAACCATTTATTTAAGTCGTACTTTATATTTGATTGATGATCTTGAAAAGAACCTATAATGTATTTTTCTCTTAAACTAATTATTTCTAAAAATGGATTTTTACTTTTATTATTGTCATTATTGTTATTCGCAAAATCGATTTCATAATCATTAGAATATAGTGATAAATCCAAAAATTTATTTAGATTTATTGAGTTTTCTTCCGTTTCATCATCAAAATCGTAATACATAGGAGAGCCTGAAATCATTTGATTATCAAAACATGTAGATAATGAAATCATATCTAAATCGTCAATGGACAATAATTTTTTTGACTTTGAACTTCTATTAGCTTCTTCTTTAATAATAGGTATTCTTGAACATTTGTCTTTTGGAACATTAATAGCTTTATCATAATCATTTAGCAGTAAAGAAGGTCTCCTAGTTAATGGTGAAACTGACATTATTCTTTTTGCTTCTTTTTTTAAAAGGAAAAAAAAGCAACTAAAACAGTAGGATTCAAATAAATAAAGACTTTAAAGTTTAGTTTATTTAATTATGTCATAAAACAGTTCAGCTTTTCAGAATTTGTTCAACTTTTTTTTTTTTTTCAAAATACCTGAGTTAACATTCTCGGAGTCCAGTTATATATTTAACAACCCCTTTTCGCTATATTTTTAAAACTGCAGTAAAACGAAGCCAGAAAAAAAAAACACGCATTTCAAAAAATGAATATCATGTGATAAATTCTATGGAAACATCAAAAAAAAAAAGAGCACCATGGGCGGCTGCAAAGAATATAAATAAATAAATAAATAAATAATGAATAAAAGTTTAATTATAATTAATCGTTAACTAAAGGTATAAAAGGAATGAAAATGTTGATGTTGTTAAAAAAGATTTATTTATTTTCTGCAAAGAAAAAATTAACAGCAATTAATTGTAATTTATTTTCCAAGGACCATTTTTCTGCACCTACACCTTGAATTCCGTAACCCCAATTTGGTCTATCTTTAATGGTAGTCAAAGTTTTTACATTTTCATCATTTTTGAACAATAGAAATATATAACGATGTAAACCTGTACCTTTTGGTGGTCCGGGGCCAATGTATGGAAATATTACATTACCATTTTTAATGAAACCACCTTCTTGATGATCAAATGTGATATTAGATTTTATAAAATGGCAGTATTCAGAAAACTTTTTATTGGTCCGAGATGGAGCATCCGGATCGGTCATGACCAACGTGAATCTATCAGTTTGTGGATTAATGTGAAAATTGCTGTCTGGTTTGAAGAACAGTTTTGGTTCCTCCTGAGTTGTTTGGGTTGGTAGAGTGTTACCGAATGCAACGGTTGTATCCTTTGTTGCGTATTCGACCAACAAAGTTCCCGTTGGAGTAAAATGGTTTGCATTGGGGAAGACATCTTTGATGATGTCATGCTTTGTTAGAGCGTCCAAGACGGATTGATCGGCTTTGATCGAGTAGTTCATTACGCAACTATCTTGTTTGTTGAGCTGTTTGTTGTTAGCGTTTTGCCGCTGTTGCTGTTGCTGTTGCTGTTGCTGTCGTTGCCCTTTTTATATGTGCACATAACTGCGCGTTGTAATTTGCCAGCTGCGTTTTGCTCCCCTTTTTGGGTGCTTACGTAAACGACTTCAAACAACAACAACAAGTAATCGTACATGAACTGCATGAAGCAGAATATGCAGCATTTTCTTTTGTACCAAATGCCGGGTAATCGTACAAATAACGATATATTTTTAAATTATCCTAACGTATTGAAGTGAAAGAAGGAATTTAAAATTCCGTTCTAGTGGACAAGTGAACAAATAGATTGATCGCTTAATCTATGTCTATGATCTCCACATATTCTCGTCATTTTTGAAAACAATGTTACGGCATTCAATAAAGTTACTGAAAATGAAAGTAAATAATCCATCATCACACGAAATAAGTCTTGACGGTGAACCTGAGTACTACCCTTTCAAGTTTCTTTCCGATAAAAGGTTGGATATTTAACACAGCTTCCTATTTCATCAGAAATATTTCAATTGCAGTAGCTTCAATATATATATTTCCCTCTTGAAAATATAATACACTTTCTTTATCCCTTTTTTTCAAATATTTTTCTCCCATATAAATTTTTCTTGATTAATGAATCGTGATTTTTAAAGAACAAATTTCGTATATTCGATTTGTTCAACAGCTACTTGTTTTTACGATGCTTCCTTAAACTTTTTTTTCGAAGCTATCAAATTTTGTTTTGTCACAAAGCTGTTCAACGTTACTGCCAAGGAGAGATATTGTATTAATTTCGCAAACCAAACATTTTTTCTTATGGACATTTACTAAACAAAGTAAAACCAACATCAACATGTCTAAGTACTCCATTTTGTACTGTTCTTCATAAAAACTACGAACCTCTACTACATCAGAAAAAAAAGCCAAACAAGCAAATATAATATTGAAATCATCCTTCGGTTGGTGAGAAATCTACCATTGTAGCTCTAGTTAGATTTGATCTTTTTTTAGAACTGATCAAATTCTTTAGCTGACCATTATCTTTTCAATTCAGGAAATAAAATTGTTTTTTTGGAATTCTTATTTTTTTTAATTCTTCGAAAATTTCAGGAGTTTTTGTCTTTGGAAGCATCCTTTTTACACGTAGATGTTTCTCAACTCAAGTATAAAAAATAACTTCCAGCACAAAACACCTAATAATGTTTGTTCTTAATATGAAATTTGATTATGTACACTGTGTTACTTTCTACGAGAGTATATGCAGTTGCAGATGCCGAGCAAGATGGAGAATTTTTTACCATCATGTAAAATATAAAATGTATAATTAAATCAATGTATAAATCGTGGACAGTAGAGAGAGGGCCTGCACTTACACTAATTTAAAATATAATACAATTTTTATAGCATGTAATATAATAATTCCATTTTTCATCATTCCTAATAGAAATCATGAGGTAGTTTAGATTTACTGCAAACGAAGTAAATCCCGTAGAACACTGAACAACCTCCGGACGACAGAAAACGATGTTCACTCAGTTGTAAATATAACGTAGATGAACTTATTTTAAACCCTCTTAAAAATAAAATTGTTTATCGATCTATTCACCCAAAATCCTGAATATAGCATTGAGATGAACCAACCTATAAATACTTGTTTTTTTTTCATTTACAATAGAAAATTCTTTAACAAATTGGGTTCTGTTGGTGCAATTCTAAAAAAATATGTTTTATATTATTATCAATCAATCATATATTGCAACCTTTTTTTTTTAATTAAACACGGCGCAACTAACTTTTCATATGAATAACCGTACTGCCAATCACAACGTTGATCGAGGGTTGTCTATAAAAATAGCTGTTACCTCAATTTAGTTCTTGGTCAATGTTGTGTGAAAAATACGTATAGTATGGAGCAGACAACTGCACAAAAAAGCTTATCAGTAGCTGAGTTTCTTTGAGGAAATAGGTAAATTGTAATAAAGTAAATAAAATTTTATTCAGATAATGAAGTTACAAGATATGGCAAGACATAATTAATTAACAAACACCAAATCTTGTTATGTATACACCTCCCTCCGAGTTTACTGGTGATATTCCAAATGGTTTTGCTGTTCAAACGCAAAACAACATCATTCAAAACTTAAAAATTGATATCTATCACACTAATTCTTTGCCTTATAAGGTCTGATAAACGACTGAATGATCTTTAAGCTATGCTAATAATATTCAATTTACTAATGGCATAAACCTGTCCAATAAAAAATTATTTAGGTATTCTGAAGGTGTTCAATTCAGTTTGCTTTGGGTAAAATTAAATGAATTAGGTTATACAAATAAAAAATCATTAATAATGATGGTCCAATTGTAAACAAGTAAAAAGAGACCGTGTATTTTTATTTACTTAGAATATTTGCACAGTTATAAACAAAAAAAGCATAAAATTTTGTGGGCATTCAGGTAATCATAATCGATTGTCACATAATCTGAATGTTATACGCATGTAATAACATTTAGTATGTGTTTTACACCTTTTAAGTTTATTAGGTAAAAAAAAAATTAAAAAATAGGCAGTCGTAAAATGAAAAACATTTTTTTGATTAAAAGTTGATGTAATTTGGCCAGCGGCATGTCAAAATTGCTAAATTACTAAGATGGCAGACGTTAAAAACTTCTTCTACCAGATGCCCAATGATTCATCTCTAATTAATTTGAATTTAATTTTTGTAGAACAGCATCAATTTCACCCTGGGCACTTTGATGTTTGTCGATGCGTGTGCAAATCCTAATATCAGAGTGCAGTCTAACATAACCACTTGCATGGGCAAATTCGTGCAAATTACCAATAAGAGACGTAACCTCATCCCATGGACCCTCAATAGTGGTGCCTGTGCTGTGTAAAATGCTCTTAAGGCCGCTGTCCAAAATTCTCTTCTCTATAGCAGCAACGAATTCTGATCCGCTTACGCTATCACTACCAACTGGATACATACAAACATCCACCAAGCAAAAAATTTTCGCCATTGCAGTTATTTTGGTTTTTTAATCGTTTTAGTATACAGTAATAACAATTTATTAACTTTCTTTCTTATTTCATAATCATTCCGTCCGTTTTATAATAAGGATTTTTAATTTTTATTTTCCTGAAAATTCCCTTCTCGTCATTTTCCTGTTGCACTCCATGGTTGACAAAATTTAAGGTAGGGTCAGTTTTATTTATTGAAAATTTTTTATACTTGAGAAAATATCTTTTGAGGATCCAACTTACGAACAAAGTGACCACGGAAGGCATCAATAAATTCTTCAAAATTAAGTGGTTCATTATAATTTGCCTCAAACCATTTGAAGAACTATTCAACTGCAGGACCAGTCAAGTTACGGCCAAAAAAAAGCAATTTTCTCAGGACCTGTAGTAATATGAAGAGTCAAAAATTAAACTTTCATTACAGTAATAAAATTTGATAGCTTCATTACATCAGTACTACCCTGAAAGGTCATACATAGGTGATGAATTTTTTAAATTAGGAGTGGGGTATTGATTAGTTTCAGAATAAATATACATCCATGTTAGTAGAAAATCTTGGATCAAAAGACATAGTAATAATTTCAATAAGCAGTGGAAGCGTCGAGTGATAATAAATTTAATTAAATTAGTTGAAAATAAAACGGAATTAAGCGCTACCAGATGTGGTAGTGTAATCACTCGGATCGGAAGTATTTTTGATTCTTATTATTATTCTTTTTTACACATACAAATATTAAAAAAATATAAGAAAATATCAGAATATAGATTCTTCTTAATTGTTGGGTAGCAACTAATAATTGATATAGTTAATCTAGATATACCCACGTAATATTGTTTAGTAGTTGTCTAGTAATAATATACCTGTTTTATATTATTTTTTCTCCTGTGTATATAAAATATAAAGCGATAAAAATATATAATATAAAATTGTTGCAAAAGGTAGCAATATCAGAATAATAAAAACTATGTGTATTGTCCTGCTATTTATACTTTTCGAAAAATGGAAATAAGTCGAGAACGTGTTATAACGGGCACAAGGATTATAACCGTTTAGGTCGAATATTGCCATTGCTGGAAATGTAACAAAGACTAAAGGTACTATTTAGTGACAGTATGTTATTAAGAGATATCAAGTTTATTATGTAGATGGGTCATAAATCACAACGATTACATTAGAACTGGAATTTATTTACCCGCACAACATCGCAAATGTTACCAAAATGAAGGACGGAAAAACTCACTGCGGTTCCGCGATATTGTACAAACACAGACACAACAGAATGGACCGATAATTCCAAACGTGATACAACTAGTAGAAACACAAGTTTATATACTTTAATATTTATATACATACTTGTTTCTTCCTGAAAAAGAGCAGGACTTTGTATAGTTAAAGATCGACTGCTGAGGGTATTTAACACACCTTCCGCAGAATTAGGATTCTCTATAAAACAAAAAGTTGAATTGTTGTTCTCTGACGACTGACAAAAATACTTCTTAACAGAAATGTCACTCTCTATAGACGCTGTTTCTACTATTGTTGGCCATTTAGAACAACCATGAGTTTTATTACTACGTTGGGAATTGCACCTCCAATTTGACAAAAAAGCCGTAATAGGGGTTAATTCTAACAATCACCGTAGTAATAGATTCTGACAACAAAATTACAGAAAGTGAAAAGTGAATATAGCATGAGAATTCATTTAACGGTGAGAATTCGTTGCCCTTTTATATGTTTAAAAGCAGGAAATTGCAATTAGATTAAATCTCTCAATCTAGCCTTAATATTAGCAATCAAATGGTCTATGAAGTTCTAAATTGTTCTATCCCTTAAATTACTTTTTATTTTTCGGTCCTTTTCTAAATATAATATATTTGTTGTAATATATATTTAAGTCTTTTAGCAAGATTGTAACTTTATATCCAAGTTAATTGGTAAATATTAGTTGTTCTTTTTATGTACTAAATATAAAATATGAAATATAAATAAAACGAACTAAATATTCTAAAGTGTGAGAATCAATGGCCTTTTATACTTTTTGGAATCATTGAATGAGCTGATGATTCTAGACCTGAATCCATCAGTCTCATGTGGACTTTCTCCAATATTTGCCCCTTGTTACCTTCTCCAGTAAGTTCCAACCATATCCAGTAATACTCCAATCCCGGAGTCATGCATCCCGCATGTCTAATCTATATACTCCCTATATAGATAAATATTGATAAGGTTCGGCTTAGCGGCTCGCTAATAGATTTTAAGTCCGAGATATATAATCCCTACATTACAATTACAATAATTATAGGTTTTGTGGTCTAGTTGGTTATGGCATCTGCTTAACACGCAGAACGTCCCCAGTTCGATCCTGGGCAAAATCAATATTTTTTAACCATACTTTTTACGCGTTAGTTATTGATTTTTTATTAAAAGAAAAAAAATATAGAAATTAAAAAACTTAAATGAAAAGTTACGCGTTTCCACAATACATTCCAACTTTTTTGAATTATTATCTTGCAAAACTACGTAGTTTATTGAATCCTATGTCGAAAAAAAGCAAGATAAAATTTAATAAATCAATTATTTCTACTGCAGATAATTTGATATCCACAAGCGAATTACTATCACGTCTAACTGCACTTCATGAAGAATTGTCAACGATTGTTCAGGATTCGGTAAATTTAGCAAGTTTAGATGAGTATAAAAAGGATTTAGTAAATAAAAAATTATTAAAGCATAAAGACGGTGGTATTCGCGCATACACTAGTTGCTGTATTAGTGATATTTTAAGATTATATGCGCCCGATGCTCCATACACGGATATACATTTAACAGACATATTCAAATTATTTTTGTCACAATTTGAAGAGCTAGGGGAGCCAGATAATGGTTATTATATTCAACAAAAATATCTGATTTCAAAATTACTAGAATATAGATCAATTGTTTTAATAGCAGATCTACCAAGTTCTGGTAAACTACTCGAGGAATTATTTTCAATATTTTATGGAGATAACAAATCATTTGATTCAAAATTATACAAAATTATTGGCGGTATACTGGGCGAAGTAATTTCCGAGTTTGATTCCGTTTCAATGTCTGTTCTTAAATTAATATTCAACAAATTTTTGACTTTTAATGCAGATGGCGTTCCAAAAGGGTTACCAGTCGTTTCAAATTGCGGTTATGAATTGAGTTTGATTATTTGTGATGTTTACAGAAATAGAATGAGTAGGCATCTGACGAGATATTATTCTGAAATTTTGTATAACGTAAGCAATGAAAAGGATAAGAATTCATATGACTCAAACAATAAAATGATTAGAACCGTTGGGAAATTGCATACATTGGTTAAAAGGCTTTGGGAAACTGTTCCAGAACTAGTTTCTTCAGTTATAGGATTTGTTTATCATGAGTTATCTTCTTCAGATGAATGTCTTAGAAAACTAGCTACCAAACTTGTCGGAACTCTTTTGACGGTCGATTCGCAGTTGAATTTTGTTGTTTCTCATCAGGACACTTTCAACTGCTGGCTATCCAAAATAGCTGACGTAAATCCAGAAGTTAGAATACAGTGGACCCAGGACATTCCATCTATATTAAAGGCAAGAGACGATATTAACAGAGAAGTTTGCAAAGGTTTATTAAAAACTCTTATAGACGCGGATTTTAGAGTTCGTAGATTTTCTATACTTGTCTTTGAGATTGTCCCGACTTCTAACATCTGGAAATCCATCCGAGACATTTCTATCTACAAATCTTTACTACAATTAACTAGAGAGAAAAATAAAGAAGTTAGAGAGTTATGCATAAAGACATCATCAATGTTCTACTCTCAAAGTGTCAGCAAAATTGAAAGGACCGAAGAAAATAAGGAGATATGGGAAGTTGTTGACACAATACCAAGCACATTATTCAATCTATATTATATTAATGATTTGAAAATAAACGAACGAGTAGATAATGTGCTTTTTGAATATGTTTTTCCTTTAGAAATCAATGACGAAAAAAGGGTTGAAAGGCTACTTTCTATTGTTATGAGTTTCGATAATAAAGCCTTTTCTTCATTTTTTGCTTTCAACAAGAGGCAGTTGCAAATGTCGCTAGCCTTTAAAAAGTTCATTGACTTCTGTGAATTTTTAAACAAAGACAATGGCGAAAATAGTGCTTTTGACACTCCATCTCAGATTGATGACATATCCTTGTCAAGGGAAAATACGGAAGTTACGATCAAGTTCCACAAAACCATCGAGTGGTTATCATCCAGTATGGCTGATCCAGCAAAGGTTTCGGCGGGCTTAGAAATATTAAAAAAAATGAATGACTCAAGAATTTTTCATTTGATTAAAAACTGTATTGGAAACGATGTTCCAATGAAAATTTTGAAAAGTAGTTTTACCGAGCTGATAAATAAATTGCAAGATCCTGCACTTTTTAGAAAATACAATATGCCAACCATCTCTACTATCATTCCGAAGGAATTGGCTTATTATATCAAGATTTTATTATATAGATCATCTCCATTGATATACAATATTTCAAATATTAAAGTTATTTTGAATTTAAAAAATAATGTTAATGAAACAGAAACAAAAATAAAAAGGAAATTATTGGATAATATATCCGCAGTTAACCCCACACTATTTAAAGATCAAATCAGAACATTGAAAGATGTTATTAACGGCTTTAACAAAAGCGGAACTGGTGAAAAAAACGACATCCTGACAATAAACGAAACTTTGAAAACCCTGTATAAAATTTCTAAAGCATTAAAGGACCAAATTGACTTTGATTCCTTTTTTACAACTAGACTCATTGATTTTGCAAAGGAGGGTAACCCGATGATGGCCAAATACGCAACAAAATTATTGGCAATGTCTCCCAATTCGATAGAGGAACTAACCACAATCAAGACTTGTTGCCAACCTTTGGATGTTCAAAAAGATAAAAATTTCACTTCTCATGTTGCTGTATTAATGGAAATTTTTAAAGTTTGCCCCCAAATTTTAGACGGTGATTCGACTGAAATTGTGAGTTATTTAATCAAGCATGTTTTATTGTCGAACCAAGTTAAGGGTGAGCTTAAAGAAGACATTAGATGGGAGAACGACTTGATGATTGGATATGGGGAAAATAAAGAATATTTGTGGCTGGGATCGAAAGTATATGCTTTAAAATTGTTAGCCAACAAATTAAAATCAATTTCTTCTGATGTCGCAATTGATGATTTGACAAAAACTTTTACCGAAAAAACAATTAAACTATTTTTTTATTTGATTGCTAGTGGTGGTGAACTTATTTCCGAAAACAATACTGAAAATTATCCAACTCCAACCAGTTTTCAAATGAAACTGAGACTTACTGCAGGGTTGCAAATTTTGAAGTTAGCTAAGGTATCTAAAATTAATGATTTTATTAAGTCTGTGGATGTTATTAAATTAATAAACCTGGTTGAAGATGAATCATTAGATGTAAGGAAAACATTTTTGGATAAGTTAAAAGATTACATCGGTAATGAAATTATATCCATTAAATTCTTACCACTAATATTTTTTACTGCCTACGAGCCTGACAATGAATTAAAAGTCGCTACTAAAACGTGGATTAATTACACATTTAATAAGGAATCTTTTCGAAAGGGTACGTTTTTTGAAAGGGTGCTACCAAGATTAATTCATGCAATTGCTCATCATCCGGATATAATAGATGGGTTAGAAGATTCAAGTACAGATGATGAATATTTAAATTCAACAACGACCGCTATAGATTACTTGATATTTTTTTTTGATTCCGTTGCTGCACAAGAGAATTTTAGTTTATTGTATTATTTGTCAGAAAGAGTGAAAAACTATCAAGATAGGCTTAACGATGGAGAAAATATAAATGTAGAAGAGGTACAGAAAGATAATCAAATTAAAGCCTTATCTAGTAAAAAAATGTACATTATTGGAGAATTAACTCAAATGATTTTATTACAGCTGAAAGAGAAGAAGAACTGGCAACATTCTGCATATCCTGGTAAACTAAATTTACCTAATGATTTGTTTAAACCCTTTAATTCAACAGAAGATGCACAGGCTTCTTTTAAGACTTATATTGATGAAAAATATACGGAGAAATTAACTGCAAATATTAAAGCCAAAGTAGGTAGAATCGTTCATGCTTCTCAAACACAAAGACAAAAAGCACAAAAGAGACTACTTGCGAATGAGTATCAGCAAGAAACTTCAGTGACAAAGAGAAGTAAGAATATCGACTTTCGTGACCGTGGATCTCGTAATCGAAAGGAAAATGATAATGGTGCTGATCATGAACATAGAAGTGACGACGATGCTTATGTTCCAAAGAAAAGGGGTAATCCTGTGTCTGTAAGAAAGAATTTGAGACAAAGAAAAAACATTGATTATAGAGACGAAGATGATGAAAGGGATAATGAAGAAGAATAAAAGGTAGGGAATGCGGCATATTGGCTATAGTTAAAAAGTTATTTATGAGCTACATAAAACAAAAATTTTATAATATATACACAGTAAAGCTTGTCAACCAAAGTATTAATTTTTTAATATGCTTAATATGTCTATTTCTGCATCTAAATTAAAAAATTTAATGACTTCACTCTTTGGCTTTGATTCAATCAATCTTTTAATCAATTTCAGCTGTTCTGTTTCGTTTAATACCTTTAGCTCTGCAAAATTTTTGTCCAACCGACTTCCGATGGTTTTATGCTCAATCTTCTCTCTTGATGTGGCTTGTTTTAAATTTAAATTTTTTCTTGCAATGTCGCATAGTTCTTTAAAATCCCACAGCTTCCTCAAATGTTTCGAATTAGAGTCATTACTTATATTAAAATATAACAACGAAGACACTGCATTCATGTCATTTAGATTCTTATTCTGTATGATTTTGTCAATCAACTTCTCTTGTAATTTATAATTATGAATTTTTTCAATATTTTTAAATTTATAAATTCTATCCATAAAATCTAATTTAACAGAGTCTTCTCTAATAATGGGTATTGGATTTACATAATCACCAATATTTCGTTTTCTATGATCTTCGATCATGGTTTTCGAACCCTCAGACACTAATTCGTCTAATTTAATTTCTATATCGCCATTATTGATAAAATTGCAACTTTGGGATGGTTCTACAAATTTTTGTAGCCGTGCTTTTAGTCTTCTCCCTTTTTGAGTGTTACAATGTAACGGACATTTCCATTTTAAACCTAAATTTTTTAACGATGCTCTTGGGTTGTCAGGAACACAATCTAAATGCCAAGGTGTGTGACAGTAATCGCATTTAATAATTAACCTTGATGCTTCTGGATTGTCCCACGTACCAAGTCTTGTAGTTTTACATTTATAGCAGACTAAAAAAATATCGTTATTCCTCTTTTTGATACCATCTGCTTTAACTGTAGAACCATAGTTTTCATCAACGAAATGGTTTTCTGGGCAATATGTGTCCAACTTGGTTATACTCTGGCCATATGGAAAATCAAAAAGTTGTTTGCTTGTTAATGGAATCCTTCTACTAGAATCTGTAAATTCACCTCGATCGCCAGTTTTCACATCTTTGAATGTATCTTTAATAGATTCAGGTAAGCTAAACTGATGTGGACTTATTCCCTTCCCTTGAAATAATAATTTACCAAACAATTTAGAACCATATTCTTTATCAATTTCATTCAAAAACTTTTTTTCACCCTTCTGCTGTTGAGAATTATTGGAATATTCTTGTTTAAAGGTACAAGTTGGGCATGACCAATCACCTTTGGGTAAATTATTAGGATCCATAGGTGGATCTAAACATAAAAAATGAAACGATTTAGGACATGTATCACAACAAAGAAAAGAACCACTCTGAAGACAAGCAGAACAAAAATCATCATTCTTTATGTCATTTTCTAGCTTCTCGAACTCTCCAGAATTTGGCGAAGTCGGTATAATATTTTGATTAAAGAGATTAGTTCCTTTTGTCTCAGTTAGTTTAACTTTTATATGCGGATGATCTTTATTACAAGAAGCCATAGCAGGCTGGACGTTTAAAAAATCTGAATTATTATTTCTTCCAGAGTCTATTGTGTACCTCAAAGTGCTTGGTTTTACTATGTTATCAAAATCTTGAGTTTTCATCTTTGATTTGTAATGCGATGTTTCAATATTCGCTATATCAGTAAACCCGGTGTTGTTTGCCAGTATTAGGCTAGGAAATGATGTAGACCTTTTATAATTCCAAAGTCGTTCTCGTTTAATCTTTTCTGAAGGACCATAGCCCAAAGGGAAACCGGTTGATATACTAAAAACGTCATTTATTTCACTTTTTAAAGTTTCACCTCCATTTTTATTATCAACGTTATTTTCATTATCATATGAAAGATCAAAATCTTCATTTGCTCCTACAACATTTCCCTCGTCATCGTGAACTAAAAATGGCAAATTTGAGAGTCCTTTAGCATCTTCAATAAATTCAGAAGGTTTGGTTTCTTTCTTGGGGTATTTTTTATGATCTTGTGATCGCATTATTTTACGTTTTTTTAAATCATAATTTACATTATGAGACGCAGATCTTTTAGGTCTATCTCTAAAAATTGTGTTGACCTTTGATGACTTTGAATTAGATTTTATCGATGAGCCTGATGATGACATAGTTGAAATTGAAGGAGATCTGGTGCTTGGTGATGAAGTTCTTCTATCTTCTGAAGTAGCAATATTTTCACTTTTGCTAGTCATGACGAGAAGAAGATAATAATTGCTTTATGGTTA
Organism: Jamesozyma hellenica; assembly: GCA_030571615.1. NCBI lineage: Eukaryota > Fungi > Ascomycota > Saccharomycetes > Saccharomycetales > Saccharomycetaceae > Jamesozyma > Jamesozyma hellenica. The sequence continues at coordinate 51,254 of JAJLYD010000197.1, read as the reverse complement.
ATGTTAATATTATGTGGAGATTACTTATAAGTTTCGTTCAAATATCAAACAAATGGAATCTTTTTTAATTTAGTAGTCAAATATAGTTTTTGGAGCTAAAAAAATAACTAAAAAAAACAACAAAACTCTCCAGAAAATAAGAATAATTTTAATTAATAATACAATTATAAGAACAGAATCTTGAGTACTTTTGTGCGTATTTAATGAGAAATTATTTGAAAATAACTAGATGATTGATTTTAAAACAAAATGTAAAGGAAATAAAGCTTCCTTGTTTATAACTTCAACAATTTGATTGCAGAAACTAGTATACCTTCTGATTTCAAAAAAAATAAATAAATAAAAGAAAAAGAAAAAAAATTAATGTTGGATATAACTAACGATGAAAGAATAAGTAATTAATACAATTAAATGTGCTGCTGTATTATTTCTGAAAAAATTGTTTTTTATATTTTTAAAAAGCCTTGGATGGATGTGCCAAGCGATGGGGGGAAAAAAATGGGATTGCGATTAGTTTCTTATTTTTCCTGTTGACTGATTAATAAAGGTATGCAAAAGAAAATTTGTAAAAATTAGGATATTCGATGTCGAAATTTCTACAATACAAGTCGTTATTTGATAATATTCAACTATTAATGTCGGGTTTTATGAGAAATGAAATAAGGAAAAAATGAGTAAAAACCCACGTTAGAACGGGTTAGAATATGTCTTAAGTTGAAGTGTTAGAATCAAAGAATCTTCCTTTCTTTATAATCAATTGCTATCAAAATTTTATACCTTTTATAGGTATCTATCGGCAGTTAACTAACTATGTTTTGTTATATTTTTTTTTTACTGGTGCTTTCATCTTTCTTTGTAAGTACAGTGCAAAGAATAAGAAATAAGCACGTCAATTTGACGCGTTTTCCGTGTTTCGTGACAAGCAATTTTAGTCACGTGATCCATTTTGCACATTGAGAGTTGCACGCAAAAAACAACGAAAGCACTCAAACCACCGTTGCATTCAACTGAATTAAATTATTTTCAATTCACAACAAGAGTAAGTTGCATGCGTTCTACTTCGAGGGTGAAGGAATTGACAACATAATGGATAAAGAGTTGCAGGCTATTAGGGAAGCTAGATTAGCACAATTAAAAGGCGCAAGTGGAGGAGTCGCAGGCAATAATGGATCAAATGGTGAAGGGAAGAAGTCTCAACATATTGGCGCTCAGTTGGCCCCTTTTTTACAACCAGCAGCTTTAGAAAGGCTTTCACGAGTTTCACTAGTTAGACCTGACCGAGCTTTGGCAGTTGAACAATATTTGAAACAACTAATTGGTACCGGCCAAGTGTCCCACAAAATTAGTGAAGAAGATATTGTTCAAATATTAAACGGTATTGCTAAAGAACAAAATAAACAAAGTGAAACTAAAATCATATTTGATAGAAGAGACGATATTGATGATGATATTCCAGGTAAAGGCGAAGACATCGATTCAGAGGATGATTTCTTCGACGAGTAAAAGTAAAGATTAGACGTCAGAAATGAAAATTTTTTGTTTTCATTGCCCAATAGTAAATAATTTGTATTTTAATATATAAACACGTTTTCCTTTCATTAAAACGTTTTTTCGTTCAATAAGTGAAGGAGAAAAAAAAAGTAGCGAGATTCAAGCTTAATGAGCATCTCGGAACCGATTAGAAATAAAATCTGAATAGAGAAACTATTATTTAATATTCACGTAAATTTGTGATTAAAACTTGTAAATAAATCATATAAATATAAGACAAAATAAAGAACCTTTTTTTTTTCGTGGAAATGTCCTATGTGTCGGAGGATTCAAAAGAGTCAAATCATAAATTGACTATTCAAAACACAGATAATGGTGGTAATAATATTAAACCATTGTTAAGGGTACCACAGCGTACAAAATTTTTAAGCGTAGAAAATCCTAGAGCAAAATCTAATTTAGAGAGTTCGATTTTCAAACCTCCTAGCTCTTTAAATTTTTATAATGTTAATACTACTAATAGAAATAATGATACTTCATTCAAAGGATTAGAGATACCACAACAATATGGCTGTTCGACTTTACAAACTAATGCAAAGAATATAAAGAGTGGTGGGTATCGTAATAAAGTTAGGTTGAAGCCTGGTCATAGTGCTCTAGATTGGAATGAATTAAATTTAAATATAATTAAAGACAAAAATAAAAGCAATGAATTAATTTTTGGATTGAAAGAAATTTTTGAAGATTTTGAGAGTGAAGAATTCAAGATTTTGGAAAGAATTAATTCACAAAGTTTGGAGTCATTGGTTAAATTTAAAAAATATAATATTCCATGTTATATGATTAAACCTGCCATAAACATAAATGAAAAAATATTAAGAAATCATCAAAATGAAGATAGTAATGAATTTTGGTGTGTAATTCATGGAAATGTTTATTGTATTGGTAATTATATGGACTTCCACCCTGGTGGTGTGGAAATTTTAATTCATTATTCGAAATTATTTGTTGATATTGGATCATATTTTGATAAATTTCACAGGTGGGTAAATCATGAAAAGTTATTACAACAATGTTATATAGGCAAATTTGTTAAAAAGGATTAATAAAAATTATAACTATTTATTCCCTTACATATTGTTTCATTCATTTATTTATTTTATAAGGACATTTTTGAAAAATATTTTTATTTATTGTAAATATAATTAAATAGCTTTAAACGATATTACAAAAGACAAAAAAAAAGAAAGAAAAAATAGAATATTAAATAATAAAGAAGAAGAAATAAAATTTAGAGTTTATTTATTTATTCTGTTCATTTCTCTTCTGCATGAAAGCGTCAAAATTTTCTTTCCAAAATTGTAATCTTTTTTTATAATCATCTTTATAATTTTGCTTAGTTTCACTATCTAATGAATTCCATTTTTCACTGATTCTTTTTGTTATTGTTAATAAATCTTCATTAGGATATTTTTTTTGATATGTTTCTCTGAGGTCATTAGTATATTTAATATATGGGCCAACAGGCTTTTTTGGTGGTAAAGTCTTTAAATATTCATCTTTTTGTTTTTTATAAATTTCAAGTTTTTTTTCATATTCCTTTTGAAAATATTTTTTTTTTTCTTCAGGTAATTCACGCCATTTTGTTGCTAAATATTTAACTAATTCTTTACTACTTAATTGTGGATATTCTTCTTTATAATGATTCCTGATACTACTTGTATATTTTATATAAGCGGATGATGGTTTTTTTGGACCTTCTTTTATCAATTTTTTTCTAAATTCAACCCTATCTTCATTGTTAAGAATAATTGAAGATGAAGTTAGAGGGCGGAGAGTCAAAATATTAACAATTGAAGGAATAAATGGTTTAAAATAAACTAAGGATTTTGCTTTAACTAAAGAAGATTGTTTAACAAATGGATTGAACATCATTAAATAAATTTTTTTTAAAAGGAAAATATCCAATTGTGCAGTTAATTTGTTTTGAAATGTTTTATTATGAAATATAGTGATGAATTCAAGTAAAGACTTTTTTTTATACACCACAAAATATTTGAGAATTTTTTTATATTATGAATGCCCGAAAGGGGAGCGATGCGTTTTGTTCCGTCTTTGGTTGAATGAATCCTTATTTATAAAGTACAAAGTAGCTAAAGCACGTGATTGAGTATTTTTCTCTGCGTCTTACGAGTTAAAAAGCATACACTAAAAGTATGGACAAGAAATTTATTAATGATATATTGCGGATAAGAGAAATCATGTGTGAAATCTGACCTATTTGCCAAAGAGAGGTTGTTTATATAGGGTTGGTGCATTGGCATGTTTCTATAGTGAATGAGTCGAAAAATGTGACGTATCACATTTGCGAATATATGATTTCCCTCTGAGGAAACGATACATCGTTTTTCACGTGCACGCAACCGCGTCGCCCATATTTTTTATTCAAGTTGAAAAAAATGCGCACCCGTTGCAATTTGATTTACCCTGCTCCTCTTGTTTTGCCTTCCCGTTCAACGCGATCACGCAAAACATATTTCGCAGGAAGCGGATTAGGGTAACCAACCGTAAGGTTATTTCCTTTTATATGCTCTCCTATGCAATAAGCAATAGTTAGGTTTCTATATAAAATATATGTATACAAGAATTTTTTCAGTAAAGAAAAGATCGCTAGATATATCTTTACTTTGCTTAGAGCTAGTGAAAAAAAAAAAAAAAAAAATGTTGGTTCGGTTACCCTACCTTGGTATAAACGTGAAAAAACACACCGCCATCGTTCCGCCACAAATTAACACCCGAAACCACGGCACACACCTGTAAGTAAGTACGCGCATACTCATTTACTTTCCAACATGAAGAACTTCAATATAATCCAAAATCCCATCACATTGTATCATATCATACTATATTGTATTGAAATATGTTAAAATACACTATATTATATTATTCTATATTATGTTATTTTACACTACATTCATTCTTGATTATATAAGCATTTTTACTGAATAGTTTTACTGGATATTACTACTGAAGATTTTTTTTCGTTCCTGTCTTGTATCACATTAAAGTAAGATATTTTTCGCATCGCACCTTGATTGATTAATTGTTTGTTTTTTTTCTCCTCTCAACTTTTTCAAAAAGAAATTTTATTTAAAATGGCATTAGGTATCAAGCAATTTATTAATTTTGGCGGCATATTAGGTGATTTAAAAAGCTTTAATTTCAGCGTATATGGAAGATGGTTTGGCTATATTAATATAATTTTATGTATAGCATTAGGTATCGCAAATTTATTTCACGTTAATGCTGTCATAGCTTTTGGAATAGTTAGTATTATACAGGGCCTCGTTATACTATTTATGGAAATACCTTTCTTATTAAAAATTTGCCCGTTGAGTGATAATTTTATCGAATTTATTAAAAAATTTGAAACAAACGGTTATAGATGTTTATTTTATCTTGCTATGGCAATTATCCAATATTGTTCAATTGCATTGATGGCAACGAGTTTGATTGTTGTGGCCATAGGTTTAACTATTTCATCAATTAGTTATGCAATTGCTTTTACTAAAAAACAGGAATTTCAAAACACTCACATTATTAAAAATCCAACTGATGATGATTTCCCACATGAGGCTGTAGTCAGGGAAATGCTATAATTATTAAAAAAGAAAAAAAATATATATTGGCTATTTTAAGAATATATTATAATCTATTATTATTATTATTATTATTATTATTATTATTATTATTATTATTATGTTTTGTGTTCTCTTTTGATCAATTAGATTTCATTATATATATATATATATATATATATAACATAATAGTTATGAAAAAAAACTTTTGTAGTTGATTCATGTTAACTTGCAATTTTAATAATCCATTCTCCTATAAATTCTTCAATTTAACAATATTTAAGGTTTTCAAAAAAAAGGAAAAAAAAAAACAAAAATTGTCTAATTAATTTAATTATTTTGATCAATTAACTTATTTAAAACTCTTTTAACATCTTCTTTATTTAAAACGCCTTCGCTTAATAATGCTTTAATACTATTACTATTACCATTATTAATATCTTCTATTGTAATCAAACTTGTTGTTGAACTTGAATTTCTTCTGTTTTTATGATAAATATCCCAATTAAAATGAACATTATGATTTTTTAATTCATCTAATAAATAATTCGTATGTTTTAATTTCATATGTTGCAAAAGATTATCTTTTCTTTTATGTCTACTTAAACACCATGGGCATAAAAAATGCCTTTCTGCAGAATGAGATAGTAAATGCCTCTTTAACCACGATTTTCTTTTGAATGATTTTTCACACAAATTACATTTATGAATATGAGAAATGATGTTCATTTGATTAGCATTCTCTATGAGATTGTGTTTACTATTATAGGATGTTAAAGATGTACCTTGATTTTCATCATTTAAATGACTATTTGTTATACTAACAGTTTTAGCCACAATATTTCCACCATCATTTGAATTTAAAGAATCAATAATAAGATTGTTATTTTTGTTAGTATTGTTGTTGTTGTTGTTGCTGTTATTGTTATCAATATTAATATTATTATTAATGGTATTATTATCGTTGTTGTTATAACGCTCTGTGATACCAGAACTACCGTTGTTTATTTTACTTTTTAAAGAATCATGTATTAATGGCAAGTGAGTATTTTTTACTTGTAAATTTTGACTATGAATGGAATCTTGATTAAAAGAATTTTTATTTTCATATTGTGCACATTGCTTAAAGTATTGATTCGAATGCAAAAATGCTTTATGTTGTTGTTGATTTTGCTGTTGAATATCATTATTATTATAGATCACATGACGTTGAGAACTTACATTAGGAAGAAAAATATCATTATTATTACTATTATTTTGATTCGTAGCATAATAACCTGATGGTCCACTTTGGCTACCCCAGTGATATAAAAATGTAGATGGTTTATTGTTTAATATTGAAATATCATTGGTGTTAGGCTGAATAACTGGTTGACAAATTCTTGAAGGTAACAAATTAGCATTGGCAGATTTTTCAGAACTTACGCTACTGTAATGAAAAGAATTTTCACTGATATTACTTGATGGAGTCGTAGCGCTACCAGTACTTTTAGGACTACTATTATTAATTCCATTTATGCTGGTGACGCTGTCGTGCCTTCTTTTGCCAGTTGTACTAGTAGCAGGAACAGCACTCGAATTTCCAATCAGAGCAGGCATAGATGTTAAAGGAATAGTCCCAGAAACTTGAATATTGGGATTACTTTGGTAAATACGTGGTAAAATTTGATGATATTGATAATGAGGACTAGATTGAACTTGCTGTTGCTGTTGCTGTTGCTGTTGTTGTTGTTGTTGTTGTTGTTGTTGTTGTTGTTGTTGTTGTTGTTGTTGTTGCTGTTGTTGCTGTTGTTGTTGTTGTTGTTGTTGTTGTTGTTGTTGTTGTTGTTGTTGTTGTTGTTGTTGTTGCAATACATTAAACTGTTGATCGTCCTGATTTTGATACGGAAGAGTGTTACGTGGAGTGCTGTTGCTTAACGGAAGTAACATATACCTGTCATAATCCTTCTTTGATAATGCCGGAAGTTGCTGCGGCATCTGAGGATGGTGAGTTGCCCAATAGTTCATTTCTATTCTTTAATTTTAATTTTAAATTTTTTGTTTGACCTTTAGTACTGAGGATAAATTTATTTTGAATAATTAGATTTCTAGGATCTAAATATATATACCGTTGAAGTTCCGAATAGTCCAATGTTTTAACTTCAAATATGAAATTAAGCGGATATTTTTTCTTTGAGAATAAAATATCAATATTAGGAATATATTTGCATTAACTTTCTTATTATAAATCACGAAAGCGCTGGGAACAACAGTGTTTTATAATGGCAAAAAGAGCCTAAAGAATAAAAGCTTGCAGAAGTTTTTACTATATTTAAATGGGACAGATCAAAAGTAAATCCATAGGAAACAGAAGGAAATGATGATGATGAAGAGATGTTTTACTGTTATTGATATTAACGCTAGTTATTTTGATTACTATTGGCGAATAGGTTTGTGTGTGTGTCTGTGCATTGCGAACGTCGAGTCCAGACGTTCTCCATTTATTACTAATTTTTGTGCGCCATCTTCTGAGGTTCCGTTGGCCCGTCACTAATTTAGCAATTTTGTTTCGCATATATCGGAATATTTATGCTTTTCATTTTGTTTTCTTCGTGGTGTTTCCTTTTTGCAGGTGCACGCAATACAGGAATGACTGACGTAACACACAAGACCTGCAGTGATAGGTTGCTGTTCCATGATTGCATTACTCAAGATTTATCTATGTGACCAATTAAAATTTAATCCATTATCCACAGGCAACAAAGGTTCCAAAGATGGTGCACCCTGTGGTATCATAGCCCTTCAAATGAAATGGAAAAAGTATTTCCAAGACATCCTTGCTACTCTTCAAGTTCAATATTTTTTCTCATAATACGTATACCGCTAAGTTATGGATCAACCAATCAACAACTGCGACACATTTGAGAATAAATAATCACTATTTATCTTCTTTAATCAAATACCATATAAAACATATCGCAGCATATTTTATTGCATTATGCATCATTGATTTATTTCAAACTTCATCTAAGTTAATTTCTTTTTTTCTTTTTAAGATTGATTTGTTTGTGTGTATTTTCCCGATTGAAACAAATAAAATGGTCCCTTAAAATACTTGGAAGCTAAATTTTCATTTGCCTTTAACGAATAACTTTCGTAAGTCACACATTAATTTCGGACAAATTGAGAAAAAAAAAAAAAGGCAAGGCAAGGCAGGGCAAGGCAAGGACTAAAAACTCAATCTTCGACCAAGAAAAAACATCAACTACCCTCTTACATTAATTAATTATGCAAACCTAATTTCACGAAAATTCCTTGGATTTGTTTTTTCCAAAATTGATAGAAAGTGGTCATAATCAAATAAATGTAATATTGTCCTCAAGCAGAATGAAATTACAAAAAAAAGATAAAGTATGATTTAAACATTAAACTTGTTTCTGGTCCATCTATATTATTTTCTGATTTTTCAAGGAGGACTGCGGATGCCTAGCTAATTCACGTTCTTTTAAAATTATTACAGAGTGAAAAAATGAAAAAAAAAAAAAAAAAATAAATAAATAAAGGTTAACAAATGAATGATCGGAATAACTGCCTAATTTTGCAGTTAAATATAGATTTAGAAGTTGTTAAATTTTCTTTATGGTACAGAAGTGATTAAATATACAAAAAAGAATAACAAATCAAATTGGTATTTTGGTTTAATTTTCAATCGGCATAAATAGAAAGTAGTAAATTGGTTTTTTAATAATTTTTTTGACTGGTTGCACTTTAATGGAACTTCTAGTTTTTCTCCTCTCAATAGTTGATACTATATCTCTAGGTGATGTAGGGGTATAATCCATATGCAAGGATTTATAAAATTTAATTGCTGTTTCATTGCTACTAAAAACTGTTAATTGTATTCCACCGAATGGGCACTCTAAATCTACGTCAGACTGAATTAATTTTTTGCAACTATTTCTTAAATAATCAGACAATAGTAATGTGCCTAATCTTTGTCCACGAACTTCAGGAAGCAATTGAATTTCATATAAGTATACAACAGAAAATACATCATCTACGTTCTTCGGATTTAAACCCGTCTCTTCTGTGAGCATAAAAGATAGAAATAATTGAGCTCTACCAGTACATGGATCAAAATAAATAACATATATTAATCTTTCGCTTTTCATTTCTTTCAATTTATTGTATTTCCAGGAGTGATCATTTTCATAAATATCTTTTGAAACTTCTTCATATGTTTTTCCCAAGTTACAATCCAACATATCTAATAGTTCGTTAAGCATTTTATTACCAATTTCTTGATTTGAGTAAAAATTAATTATTTCGGAATCCTTTGTCTCTAGGGATGTTTCTATATTATCATTATTTTGAGGTGCAAAAAACAGTATTTTTCTGTACAAGTAATTTTCACCTTTTAATTCTAAAGAATGCGGGAAAGTCCTCCCAACAATATTACAAAAAGGTTCGAATGCATCCATGAGTTCTATCAAATATTGTCGCAAATATTGATACTGTTTATTCTTTTTATCAAATTTGTAAGCATTCGAAAAATTGAGAATAAATAGTATCGAATTTTTTTTATTTTTCTGTTGTTTTTTTGCTCCAGTTTACCATCTAAAACCGCTTCATCCGAAAAGATGCTATAAAAATTATTTGTAATCGACAATGATCAACATCAACATCAAAAGATTAGGTTCTTTGCTTTAAAAGTTTTAAATCGGTAGGTATAATATTTAAAAGTAACTACTTATATATTTACTTTTGATTAAAATTTACAGTCTAATCTATGTTAAGGCTTTGCTCAAATTAAGCTCATGTTTAATGAATTTTTCAATTAAGATGAAGTTCGAAATAAAATTAATCATTATTTTTTTTCTTGAAAAAAAGTAATATTTTAAAACTAGCTTGTTCTTGCATAATTTCTAGCTGAACCACTTAAAACCTTTTAATTTTCAATTCAAGAAAGCCATGCTTGTAAATTTATTCTACAAATACGAGCTCTACCTTTAGTTGCTATATGGTTAAAAGTTTTAGTAGTCAACTCCAGTATATTTGGAACAAAATAAGTAAGTTAAAAAATATTTTATAGCAAAATATGATTTTTATTTGAAGGAATATTTAATGTCAAATTGTCCTCCAAAAAATTTGATTTTTATTTAATGTAGAAACATTTTATTTGTGGAGGTTTCACATCATGTTCGTTTTTATTTTTGAAATTTATCATTTGTTAAATTTTTCTTAATTTTAAAAGTAGATATTAAATTTTATAGTATATTAACCAACTGTTTAACTAAAAAAAGAACAAAACATAATTTTTAAAAAATTTAAAAGAAATTCACAAAATTGACAACTCCATCTGTTTTGTTCTTTACCAGTTTAAGTTTAAAAATTATTTGTCAATTTTTACTTGGAAGGAAACAAATGTAGACATCATCCTTTTTTTCAAGTAGCCATTTTTACATTATGTTTTAACTGAAAAATCTACAGATGTGTATTGAGCTTATTAATTTTGAAGATAATAATATAAAAAAAACTTATAATCTCAATTACTGCCTCAATTCTAATGGACAGATAAATAAATAAATAAATAAATAAGTAAATATATATATATATGTATAAAGGTAGAGAAAGAAAAAAAGAGAAATAGAGAGACACATAAAAAAAAAACTTAAATGGGGAGTAAATACTGATAATTAAACAAAAACACAGGGATTAACTATGTTATTAATTTGTCGTTTTTCATTGGTTTTTAGTGCTAAAATAAAATTGTCCTTCATATTTTTATCTCCGATTATTCAGGTTACCATCTTGCAATATTATTATGCGTCTGTAACAGTTCACATATCCGCTTGATACCGTTGACCGATTTTTGTTGAATGGTTAAGCGAAGCTTTGAAAATACATACAATTCGTTTATTTTTTTCGGAACTGCTCCATCAACGAAAAAATCCTAAAAGTTTAAAACATGGGTTTCACACAGCACTTGGCTGAGCTTTATAATTCGGTATAAGTTAAAAAAACACTGGCGCTCCAATATTTTTATTTGATATAAATGAACGAATGAATGCTTTATCTTACATTTCAAATCATTTGGTTAAGCCGCTTGAAAAATTACGACTTCCCAAACTTAGTAAAGCATTGAACTATAACGATGAACAGCAAGGCAAAATACAAGAAAGCGTTAACGAAAAAAATAAAAAAATAGAGCAGTCAAGTCAGCGTCATGCAAAAGGTGTCAATGAATTTGTTCAGGATGGGATTAAGGGAATCAGAAAAACTGACGAAAAAACAAGCAGAAATATAACAATTCAGAAAACATTAAATGTGTTATTCTCTATATTATTGTTTTTTCCAAAATATTTTATCTGCAAACCAATATTGTTACTGTGGTTCATAATAACTTTACCTTTGACTTTAATGGAACGAGGTATAAAATTAAGAAATCGACCTGGAATTAGCACTAGTTCGTCAGTTTCAAGTGTAAGCCAAAGACCTAAAGCTTTGCACTCGATTACGGAAGAAGATTTAGGAAATGGGGATGAATTTATACTTCAGAGGGATATTGTGAAAGGATCCTTGTTAAAAACAAACAAATACAAACCCATCAATTTAACTAAAGATAAATCTGAATCTAAAATGGAAGGTTTATTTAATAATGATTGTTCAGCTGTTGCAAGTAACTCTGTCTATGCATCAAAAAAGATGGGAAGATTTTTATTCCCGAAAAAATTAATTCCCAAGTCTATACTTTACTCAAGTAAAAAAAAAACTTTAGTGATCGATTTAGATGAAACATTAATCCATTCTGCATCTAGAGGTACATCACATATGAATTCTTCTCAAGGACATATTGTTGAAGTAAAATTTCCGGCTAGTGGTATATCAACTCTTTACTACGTCCACAAAAGGCCATATTGTGATCTTTTCCTTTCAAGAGTCAGTAAATGGTATGATGTTGTAATTTTTACTGCTTCTATGAAAGAATATGCTGATCCAGTCATTGACTGGTTAGAAAGTTCGTTTCCAGGTAGTTTTACTAACAGATTATACAGAAAGGACTGTACTGTAAGAGATGGTGTTGGGTATATAAAGGATCTCCGTGTGATTAATAATCTATACCAACAAGGGCATAAGATTTTACAAGAAAATTTTTTAAACGAAGTAATTATAATTGATAACAGTCCCGTTAGTTATGCAATGAACGTTGATAATGCGATACAAGTGGAAGGTTGGATTAATGATCCAACAGATACCGATTTGTTGAATCTTATTCCATTGTTGGAAGCCATGAGGTACACAACTGATATTAGAAATGTTTTATGTCTAAAAAATGGGGAGCGGGCATTCAATATCAACTAATGGAATCTAGAGTGCGGGCACTTTCCATCGGAATACCATTGTGTTTATTATATTTCGCTTTTATATTTTTGATTATCTTTACATATATACACACCTGGCTAGAGGTATGGAATTTTATAAGGTAGTGTATAGGTGAACATTTTTGTTATAAATATTTAAGATTTAATACAAAATTAAGGAAAAGTGGTTAATAATTTTAATATAGTTTGAATATTTACAATAAAACCTAAATAACTATGCAAAAAACAGCAAAAACATCAATCTGATCCATGAAAAGCAACTCAAAAATGTTTCGATGGTTTTTGAAATGAAAATAAAATTAAAGATGATAAATACCAATGCAGGTCAAGTTAAAAAGAAAGACAAATTTTAAAGTATCGTCCCCCAAGAACTGGAATAAGTAAAATTTTTAATATGCAAATAAAAATGTCTGTGGTCATATTCCCAGGTAGAACTTCATTCTTTCGTAGACAAAAAAACTGCAAGCAACCATTGGCGTAACCTTGATATATCCAATGCTTAATCCAACAAAGAAGCCACGCCACCCACGTTCTTTAACAATAATCCTTGAAATTTCAGAGATACTCTGAAACTTATGAGTGTACATATTTTTTGGAGATAAGGTACTAACTTGGAGTCTTCGTCTGATGATTTCAAACGGGTATGCAGCTGTTTGAGAGGCCATTCCTGCAAGGCCTCCCGCAAGCAATTCCGCCCAAGTATTCAAGGGTATTTTTTGATTGTTATTATTGAGATCTGTCTCTTTTTCCTTAGACAACTTCAAAGTTGAATATGGTTTAAGCATGGGTTGCTTAAGAATATCGTGCATTAGATCATGAGCAAAGAAGGAAACTCCAGCATACGGTATCATTCCCAAAACAGTTGGAATATACCCTCGATAAAAATTTGACCACTGAGCAAACCACTTTGGAATAAACCTGTTTTTTGAAAGTGTTATTGAAGCAGGTTCTTCATAAATTGTTTTAACAACATTTCTTAACAATATTTTGTTATGTTCAGTTACATATGCAACCCTTACACGTATTAAATCAAGTGGATATGTAATAAAAACACTGCATAAACCGGCAAATGAACCACTTGCTAAACGTCTCCAATGGGTCTCGTACACCTTAGATGGAATAAGTATATTTCGGATTTGTTCATATGCTACAAATTTAACTGCAGCATATGGAAAAATTCTTAACAACGTCACCGAATGACCTTGAAAAAACCCTCTCATACCATCATTTATCCAGATATGTCTAGCAGCCTCAAGCAATCCAATGACTGAGCCTGAATATTTTGCGTAATGAGGATTGGAAGTTTGAAACAATATTTTAATTCTATCTAGGGGAGCTATTAAAGTCTTTGCACATGATCCCGCCATACCACCAGCAATACCAGAGCAAATAACATACTCTGCTGATTTTTTATTTATATCTTCAGAAATTAATTCTCTTTTCTTTGTTCCACGTCGACTAGGCTCGACCAAAGTAAAGTCTCCAGCTGCCATACAATGGAAATTTTTTAAGCTACCTAGTTAATATATAAATATATTTATGATCAAAGAATATATAGCAGACCTAAAATTTTAAACTATTTTGTAGTTCAACGACAATCCATTTATGTTGTTTTATGTTATTTAGTAGTTTCAACTGCTCATTATTACCATGTTATATCCGAACGGAATCTGCGAATCGTGTAATATGCAGATTTTTCGGACTGACCCCTTCGTGCAAGAATCAAAACCCGCAAAAGTAATTGATAGCTTGGCAGATTCGACTTATGGAGTAACAAACACTTCCGCCAGACCGAAATTTTTTTTTTTTTTAAATATTCACAGTTTCTAGACGATGGAAACCACTTCCCCATGATAAGTTATACAATAGCCCTTTTGGTTTTTGATTATCTGCATTTAAAAGTTTTCTGATCTGCAGATTTCAAAAAGTGTTCCAAAAAAAAAAAAACACCACAGACGATCTTGTATGCTAAAAAGGAAGCATTTTTAGTAACTCCATTTGTCCAAAAATATTAAAAAGAATTATCAAAGAATGAAATTCTTGATTATTAAAAAACTTCATTCTTACTATTCTGAAGATTAGCTGCCAATGACTTACTAGGGAACAACTATTATGCCCTTTTCCTCAGTTGACGCCTTAATCTCTGAATTAAAATAATTGAAAAATATACATTCTTTAATAAATTCACTTCTAATCTTTGAAATATGCTACTTGAGTTATTCCGAATAAACAACACCTCATAAATACATTTTGTCTACATAATCATGTAGTTGAAAACAATTTAGTATAAACAAGAAATTATTGATATGGAAGGTAAGAGTTTTAAATTTATAAAGCACTTGTAAATAAAAATATAATAAAACTAGCGTTTTGTCATGTGCCATTTTTAAAATGTAAAAAATATGAAACGCAAAATCAATTTATGGTTTTGTTTACGCTTTCCGAACAAATGTAAAATTTTACGAAAAACAAACGTTTAACAATAAATTAAAATTTACATAACAAACTATGTAGCTGCTTCATGTTTCACTTCTAAATTTTTTGAAGGTTGGTTATATGAATTTCAGTTTATTGTTTAAACCTTTTCCTTATAAATAATAAAAAAAGTTATAGTATTTAAGCAGGTAAATTAAAAATTGCAATAGTGCGTATATTTGGTATCACAGTTTAGTTTTCACGTTTCAAATATTTTGTTTTTTTTTTTTTGTTTTCATCGATCGAGAAGGCAGGGCAAGCAAAAGTCTACATATGGAGAGAAGGGTATGATTATGATACTTAGTGAACCATGGAAGCAATTAAAAATTGATATGTTTGTTTACCTATGACCAATAATTAGAGAAACTTATATATATATTTATTTACATATAATGATGTAAAAGTACTAGATATAAAATATGATATGCCTAAACGTTATTTACACTCAAAAAAAAACTTAAGCCTTAACTAGAGCTTTCTTGACAGTGTATCTCTTTTGCTTTCTTAAAACCATTACTTGAAATCTTTCAAAGTCAGATAGAGCAGCTCTTCTTTCACGTTGAGCAATTTTCTTGGCCCAAGAGGTTGTAGCCCACTTTTCAGTGACACCAGCAGCAGCCCATTTCTTGGCAACAATGGAGGTTCTAGCACCTCTTGGTAAAGCAAAGGTTAATGGAGTTAAAACGACTTGACCTAAGTGGATAGCTTGACGTGGAACACCGGCTTCTGGACCATCAATTAAAGCCTAAAAATATGAATGTTAGTATTAATTTAATTAAAACCTTTGGTATAATGATATATTAAAGAAAATCAGAATCAAACAATACATAGAGAATAGTATAAAATCCAAGTCAACTTCAAATGAAAAAGCATTATCTTTTATACAAAACGCTATCCAACTGTTCAAATAATTTTCATGATAAAAATAATTGTTTATAATTGTATCTAATAGTTGATGTTCATAAATTACAATACATCGACTTTTATACTAGAGCTCGTGTATGTTCTTCATTAAAACACTAGATCAAATTATTATAATTAAAAATATTTAACATACCTTTTTTTGATCGATGATTTCAACAATAGTTGCTAATTTACCGGCAGATGGTCCCTTCTTGACCAAAACAACACGGCCAACTTCGACTAATCTCCAGTTGGAGGCTTTGACTATAGAATCAGTGGACATTTTGTATATATATCTTCTTTATTTTTACCTATTCTAAGGAAAATGTTTATAGGCCTTTTTATCACTTGCACTAGTGGACTTTTTGATGTTAATTGAGTTATAATATTTTCAATAAGCGGACACCCCAGTCTACATTATTATTTCCACAAATGGAAAGAACTAGAGACGCGGTATTTAAATTAATTCAAAAAAAATATATAATAAAAGGTCCGGATTCAAAAAACTAAAAGGTACGGATGTTTAGCAGGACAAAAAAGCTTTTTTTTTCAAAAATGGCCCTGGATATTTCTCCGCATGGGTGTTCCATCTAAATTTTATGGGATCCCCGAGTTTTTTTCCTTGTATGCGCGTGATGCAGGCGTTACAGGAACTGGCAGTGTTACTGTCGATAAAGAAGTGATATCAAAAGACTAAATAGAAGAAAAAATACTTTTTTCGGAAAATGAAATAGGTTTTCAAATATACATAAAAGACGTGAATGTATTTAGAAAGAAATTGTATATTATTAAAACAAATATTAAAGTTGGCCGAGTTGTTAACCAAACACAGATTGGGAAATCCAAATAAATTAAACTAGAAAAAATTGAAAAAAAGTGAAATATATAGATTGGTTTTAATTTGGACTTTTCATGCGGTAGGAGTTGTGATTTTCATGACCAGTTTGGTTTTAGATAAATACGAACTTCCTTTTTTTTTTTGGTTCTGTTGATCTGATAAGAAAAGTGGCGAGTTTTGCTTTGTGGTTTTTGTGACAAGCTTCTTCTTAATAATGGTGACTGGTTATTTCTGCAATTTTTTTGTTAATTATTTCTTTTATATCTTGGATCTGGCTGGATTAAATTGATGAGGTTTCGGTAAATACTAACATCCTTGCTATAAATTGAAAAAAAAGTGGATCAAAAATTGAATTACGTAACAAAAATAAGCTAAAAAAAGCAAGATTTTTTATCAAAAACTACATCAAAATAATTTATCAAAAGTAAATTAGAAAGTAAAGTTATATAATTTTGGGCTTATAATGCCAAATTGTAAAAATCTATTCACAATGAACATTATATTTTGTTCAATAACTAGTAACGAAATTCAACACCCATATACAAAGCACCATAAACCCCTCATGATGTGAAAAGTTTAAAGCGGGGCTGATGCTTTCACTCCAATGTTTTTGAAAGCTCCCGTTCTTGAATTTCATGTTTTTTATATGCTGGGATAGAAAACTTTTCTGTAAATTTCTGACCTGGCAAAATTGGAGCAACTTCTAAGATGCTTCTAATTTGTTCCTCAGGAGTCCCATTTTCTGGAATATGTTTGAAAATATAATAATCCAGATCTTCACCTGGTTTGGCCTTTCTGAACAATTTTGGATAGAATTCCACCCCATCTTCCGCTCTCTTTTTTCTCAGTTCCCTCTGATAGTCTTCAATCTGAAATTTCTCCTCTGTAGCAACTTCGTGGTTACGTTGAGCTAAAGCGTTCGTGACGTTTTTCCATAATTTTCTTGATTCATAATCTCCTTGTTCATTTAGTGGTCGAACTTGGGGAATTGAGCGAAAACTTTTATGAGTGTCAAATAACACAGTTTTTTTTGCACCTTTAACCTTCAAGTCCTTGATATACATGATGTCATTCCATTTCCCTGATATTTCATACAATTCATTGCCATTATAATCTTTTACAACACCTTCGATGGCATCGTAAGTACCATAAATAAAACCTTTTGTCTTAAATTCGATGTCTGCCTGGTAATTGGGGCCTTTGATAATCATATGATCACCTAATTCAATCCTCATTTTGCCAAATAAAATACCTCTAACATACATGTTGGGCTGCGATAAAGTATATTTTTCGGCTTTACCTTTTGAGTCTTTTATATCTAAAAATTGTAGCACAGTAAGACCGGCCATCATGGCTGCAGAAGAGTTCCCTAAAAACTTCGATTTTGGAATTGCTACACCGTCCACTCTGATATGAGATTCCGGAATCATATAAAAATATGCAGACTCGGGAGGGTGATGGCTAGTTTGCTCTGCAACATAAAAAGCCTGTTGTTTATTTGGAAGATCCCAATAGGCAGTAAAATATTCTCCAAGAACTGGATTTAGGGGTTTTTTTACGGCCTTTGGGGCAATATGCCAGCCTGCTAAATACCATGCAATTACTTTAACAAATCGTTGCAATTCGTCTTTTTCATTGTGGGCGTCGAATAACACTTCTGGGAATTGCAATTGATTTGTAATTCTTTCCAGCATAGATTTTTTCTCTAAAATAAAAGTTGGCAATGTAATTCGTGATAAATCAGATCCAGGTTTTAATTGTGAAATAATACTCAATAAAATATTTTGCCCAGATTCATCATTTTCGTCAATATCATCTGTGTCTAAGGATTTTTCGTTTCGAGAATCGGATTGATCGGATGTATCATCAGCGGTACTCACAGAAGAGCTTGGTCGTGGTGCAGTAACAGACGCTTTTAATTTACTTAAAGGCATTTTAATCAGGAATAGTGTAGTACTTATTGATAAATTTGATTTTCAAGGGGTAGTGCAAAGAAGTATTCTGAAAACAGCAACTTTTGTTCGTTTAGTATGAAAGCTACCGTACAATCTTAAATAAAGCCCTAATTCCAAAAAGTTTTGTTACTAAAGGATAAAAGAGAAGTAATTATTTTTCTTTATTAGATTGTTTTTTTTTTCTTTGACAAACTTTGTTTTAACTTTGATTTAAATATCCAAAGTCGATTCAAGCGCGTATCTTTTTACTTTCTTTGCCTTCAACTTTCACGGTAGACATTCGCATGATATGAAATTAGACTTCGCGCAAGAAAAGAACAAGATTGGGTGGGTCGTCAGGAAGCAATCGTAAATGTACAGCACAAAAGAAAAGTGGTAATAATCCTCAGGATTCATTTCATTTTTATGAATGAAAAATGACTGCACGTTAATCAGAAATTACCGTTGTAAAAGGATAGTGGATTTGTTGAGGTCTTGCATTTGAATGAAAATAAATGATCTATTTTGGATATCATTGAACATTGCTTCGCCAAGAGCTTGCTATCACGAATTACTTTAATAAGAGGTGTATAATTTCCTGAAAAAAACTTTTTTTCATTTTTTTAATAAACGTAGTAGACACAGAAAAGGGCTGAAAATAGAAGATAGGGATCTTAAATAAATACATAGTAATATGTGAGAGAATTTCTCATGCAATCAATTATGAGCTTGATTTGGGGTAAATTTACTTAGAATTATTATTTTCTGAAATAGAAGTTTTTTGTTAAATATGGAAAACAAACATTCCAAGCAAGATTCAACCTTTGTGGAAAGAAAATGGGTCGATGTTTTATACATCAAAACTTAGTTCTATAAGGTTGAAGAAAGTCTATTTGGCAGTGTATCCGAATTGCATTTTATCTTGCGAGTCTAACGAATATTGTTTTTGTTAATAGCCATGTAATTCCGCTGTCTATGCAAAATATCTTGAGAGGCGGTGTGCAAAACACGGAAAATTTTGGATTTTCTTGAAGCGTTGAATTTTACACTACATTGGTGAAATCAAAATAATTTTTCACATCAGATTAAATTTTGTCCTCATTTTAGTAAAAAAAAAAACAACGAAAAAAAATAGCCAATTATAGAAATAAGCTCTGTTTCTTCTAGTGGAGTATCTAGTTGACGTATTTATTATTTTATTGAAACCTAGGAAACATTCCCCAAGGATTGTTGCATTTTTATTCAATTATATACGCCGCTCTCAATAGAAGAAAACATCATCTGAGTTTTCTGTAAAGGATATTTTGCATTCTTTAATATAATCACATTTCTCAATAGTTAAATAAAGAAAGAAGCATCTTCTTGCTTTTGCACTTGGCTTTAAGATTTTTAATAGTTATCCATACATGTCTGGTTTTTCAAAAGACCATCTTAAATCTCCCAATATGGTGAGCCAAAGAACTAGATCCAGACGTTCATCTTCAGTTGGTAAACTAAATCTAGGAGACACGATTCATGGATCATCAGCCGCATCAACTTCAAAGCAATTAAGATACGATTCAGAAAATCGTTTAAAAATTCTTTCCAAGTCGCCGGAAAATGATGCTGATGTAGTCAATAAGCTATCAGTTTCTTATAGCGAGTTGTGCGCCCGTCATTTATGGGTCACACCTTTTTTGGTGTCTTTCGTTGTTTATTGTGCATATTTTTTATCAGGGAATACAACTCCAAGCAATCCTTTACATATGTTTGTGGCTGTTTCTTACCAGGTTGGTGATACTAATATGTATGATAAAGGTGTAAAGGATTTGTGTTTTGTTTTCTTTTATATGATTGTTTTTACTTTTATTCGTGAGTTCATAATGGACATGCTTATTCGCCCGGTAGCACTAAGACTTGATATTAAGTCAGAGCACAAATTTAAAAGAATTATGGAGCAAGCTTTTGATATCATTCACTATACCTTTTCTGGGGTAGTTGGACTATATATCATGCATGGTACAGACTTGTGGCTGTTTAGAACTGATACAATGTACAAAACGTACCCTGATTTGACTAATCCATTTCGTTATAAATGTTTCTACTTGGCACAAGCTGCGTTTTGGACCCAGCAGGCTTATGTTCTAGTTTTACAATTAGAAAAGCCAAGGAAAGATTTTAGGGAGTTGGTATTTCATCATATTGTTACATTATTATTAATCTGGTCATCTTATGTTTTCCATTTTACGAAGATGGGGTTGGCCATTTACATAACTATGGATGTTTCAGATTTTTGGTTAGCCCTATCTAAAACTTTAAATTACCTAGATTCCATTATTACTCCATTTGTGTTCGTTTTCTTTATGTTCACATGGATCTACCTTCGCCATTATATTAATATCAAGATTTTGTGGTCTGTTTTGACTGAATTTCGTACTGAAGGTAATTATGTTTTGAATTTTGCCACACAGCAATACAAATGTTGGATCTCCCTAATTATTGTTTTTACTTTAATAATGGCTTTACAATTAGTTAACTTATATTGGTTGTTTTTGATTTTTAGAATTTTATACCGATTGATATTTAAAGGTATTCAACAAGATGAAAGAAGCGAAAGTTATTCCGAAGAATCTGATGGACCTGAGCATGATTCCAAAGCAAACTGAAAGAAATTTATGGGAAAAAAGGTGATAATAGTAACTCTTTACAATCGTACATAATACATCATTATATATTTCGTTACGAACTTCCGATATATGGTTACTTGATAGATTTTTTTTACGAAATAAATATAATCTTATATCGAAGTTGAACATGTATTTAAAATTCAAAATAATAAAAAAAAATGTATTACACAAAAAAATTCGTTTATTTATGATTGTTGTATAAACATTAGGTGATTATATACAAGATTTATATACTCTAGAAATTACCTCTCAGAAAGCTGCTTCATGAAAATTAGGTGAAATTAAATTAAGAAGAATGAAATTGAAAAAAAATTAGTTTTAAATACGTCCATTCAAACGACTTTTTAATCCCTTTTCACCAGCTCTTGCTAAAACGCCCAAAATCAGGTTGACAGATCGATACGAATCATCATTACCAGGAATTGGATATGTGACAAAGGAAGGCTCTGAATCTGTGTCAATAATACCAATTGTTGGTACTCTAGCTTTCATAGCCTCATTTAGGGCGTTTCTATTTTCAGTTGGATTTAAAACAACTAATAAATCTGGCTTGACAATGCTCATGTTTTCATCAGGTAGCAGTGTTCTACCAGTTGGTCTATCATTAAAATCAACTTCTTGTTTCTCCCAAATCCCCGATATTTCAGTTGGGTTAGTTAGCGTACCTGGAATCCATCTGGTGGAAACGTAATATCCATTAACTTTCTTAGCTGCTTCTTCAAGACCTCTTTTTTGACCATCCTTCGTCCCCAAAAATAAAACAATACCACCTCTCCTAACAATACCTTCAATAACGTTGGAAGCTCTTTTCAAATGTGAGAGGGTCTTCTTTAAATCAATTATATGAATGCCTTTGTATTCACCGTAAATGAAAGGTTGAGTAGACGACCTCCATAAAGAAGTAGATTGACCAAGATGGACACCAGCTTCCATTAATTTTTCAATGGAAATTTTATCAATGCATAATGGATTTGAAACGTCTCTTTGAGGAAAATAAACCTTCTTAATCTCGGCACCTAATTTAGCTGTATGGGAAGCATGTTTCATTTGACGTAAAAATAACTCCTGTGAAGTGTACGGGTTATCGCTAAAAGAAGGCTCTAGAAATGGAAATTTCTCTAACTGTCCTGCAATAGATGTTGACAAAGTTGATTTTTTTGATTTCCCATCAGTATTTTGGGAAGCATTTTCAAAAGGCACAGAAAATTCCTGTAAAAACTCTGATAATTCTTGATCAAGTTGTTTTTCCTTTTCTGTCAATGGTTGATCTAAGATATTTTCTACCTTAGATAATTCAGTTTCCGGAACCTCCATGAGAAATTTAAGCCTTTCGGCTATGTTATTATTAAATTGTTTTTGACGCAACAAAAGCAAATCAGGATCTTCTTCAACCATTTTTCTTTTAAGACCACTAATTCTTTCTGATGACTTATTATTTTCGTTAACGCCTTCAGTATGCTGAAGTCTTCTTAATGCAAAGGCATTTTTCAAAATATGTGACTTTTGAAATATTCTGTGGGCACCAACAACTTTTTGCATCATTTTTAACTAAATTATAATGGTACGCAAAAACCAGTACGTGTATTTGGAATGATATTTTTTTTCTTCTCCTTAATAATATCAAAGTATCTGTTCTGCTATATTTTCGCTGTTTCAGAGTATATATATTTTTTTTAATTCGTAGAAATAGTGCCTAATTGCTCGGTTTTGCACAAGAGCACATCAAATAATAAATGTCAGGGTAACCACAGGATTTTTCTTAAAATGAAGTCTGCAAATTCAGGATTTTTTTTTGATTTCATGTACACTCAGTTTGATAAAAACATATGCTATTTTCTAAGAAGAAATTGATAAAATTTAGTTGCAGAAAAATAAACAGAAAACGGTTTACTCTCTCAATTTGATGAATATTAATGATTTTCTACATGATTTAATCCTCAAATATTTGAAGACAAATACCTTAAACGGTTTGGATTCTTCCAAAACATTAATATTTGCTTTAGGTGCAAAATCTAGAAATTTTATTGAAAATGGATTGACTAGTGATTTTGAGGGTCTGTCTTCTATTGGAGCCATTGAATTTATGAGAAAAAATGTTGATGTGCTATTTTTAAATCGGTTACAATATCTTTACATGTTTTTGATGAAGTTAGAAGCTGAAGATAACAACGGTAATTACGTGGCATATAATAATTTGGTATTGTATGGACTGGATGCACTAATCAAAGATTTAGAGCCTGAATTGGAAATGGATGGGAAATTTCTCACTGCTAAACAATTAAGGATAGCAAACCTTGTTTTGGGTACGGCATTCAAGATTCGCCGGAAGGTCGGAATGAATATGGTTACATTTGTTGCATATGATAAGGCAAGCAATATTTCCAAAGGCTTGCTTAAAATAGAAGAATATTGGAATTACATATGCTAAGTTAAGTGAGAATATAGGAGGCGCCATTGCGTATTATTATCTAGTTATATTTTTGTTATATATTGATTATTGTACAAAAGAAAATATGTATGTATATACGTGTGGCAAAGTTTAATATAAATAATTATTAAAAAAAAAAGAATTTGAGTTTTGCAATGAAGTATTTTTCAAAAATATTTATTCCATGTTAATACTAACTTTTTCAACAGAAGAAGATTCATTGTCGTAGAAAGCGTTGCTTTTTACCTTAAAGCTTGCAGCTGCAATACCAAATTGTTTTAAAATCAAAGCTTTACGAACGTCTAATTTTTCACCTTCCTTACAAACCAGATATGGAGAGTCAATAGTGATCTTACCTGCTTTAATTTTCGTTGGAATTTCGAGCTTATTTCTCAAAGTTGGTTCTAAAGAATGGACCATTGGAACGTCATCTTCAATAGGGATTTGACCACCACGAGAATATATAATACCTGCTGGAATTGTAAAAGTTAATGGAGCTCTTGAATTTGGTCTGGAGAAATCAGATTTGGTGTAAGATTCAAAATAACTTTTTACAGTATCCACAGATTCGTTGGTGAATAGAAGACCAGTGACACCTGTACATAACTTCGTCAATTTATGTAAGTTATCTTTATATTCGTTCTCTCTCTTTTCGCCTAACGCCTTCTCTAAAACTTTTCTTTTACCCATGATTAATTTAGAACCAACCCAAGCGGTTCTAATTTCTTGCAAAACTGGAGTTCTCACATCGTCCAAATGCAATACCCAAACATATCTGTAATTGTCTAAGGCTTCTCTAACTTCATCAAAAATTCTTTCTTTGTTTTCTCTTCCTTTTTTATCAGTCTGAGCTAAAGTAACTAACTTCGAACGTTTTGATCTTGCCATTTTTTATGCCGCTTTTGTATATATATATATATATTTATTTATTTCAAAAATGCTAACGATGAGATGGATGGTAATTTTAATAATTAAAAACCTATTACTTGATTTCGTCAGAAGGAAAAAAGTAAAAAATTTTCATCAAGTAAAAACTTACATTAAGCCCTCAAAGTTTTAAACCATTCGATTTACAAAAAAATACTAAATTAATTTACAGCCCTAATAGGTTTACTTTTTGATGCCTAGGTTTAAAAAAAAAAAAAGAACAAAAATTGCACACATGTATATTACCCGGTAATATATGTATTGTTTCGTCGAAACGAACCTGAGTTGGCCGAGCCGAGACAAGTAAAAACGATAGACAGGTAATAGTTTCTGAGCTTCTGCTACTAGCAAAAATTCCTCAAAGAAATTTACCACACAATAATCTTTTTTGTATATGCACGTTTGAAAGCGGAAAGATTGAAGATTCACTGAAAGACCACTTTCAAAGGATATTGAGGCTATTACCGAAGGAATACCAATAATTAGCATTGTAAGATTTCAGACACAATCATATTTTTTTTTTTGAAATGTGCTCCATACATGCTGAAGATTCGACGCAGATACGTCCTGAAAGAAAGGAAAATCTAGAAGAACTAATTACTCATCCACGTAAAGCTGCATTTGTGCATGATAATCAAAGCTTTAAATCTTTTGACCTTCCAAGGGCACCTGGATCGCTGAATGTTAACGGAATGCATTTGGATGTAAATGAAAAGGAAATGAATAACAATTATTTATCTATGGATCCCAAGAGGCCGAACGAAATAATTGATATTTCTGATTTGAAGAACTCAAAAAGTGATTCGTTAAATACAATATCATTATCCCTGGATGATCCAATACAGTTCACTCGTGTCTCTTCTGCTTCTGACATAAGTGGTGATTTTTTGCAGGAAAAAAATGTTCAAACAGTACCAGTTAGTATAAGCACCGATCTCAGAGAAGACACAATGATCAAGCAAGATAGTGAATCTAATTCCATACTCAATGATAATACCGGCTCGACTATAAATGTTTCAGGAATAGCTCAGCAAAATAATACAAGTTCAAGTGGCATTTCTAACGCTCAGGATGTTGGTAATTCAAAAATATTTCCGATAATAAACGCACCAATATTGGAAACATCGTCGCTTGTCTCTCGATCCATTCCTACATCTCGCTCCGTGACACCTATGAACACACCACAACTGATTCAAAAACCGATACTGCCCGTTTCAGCATCAACTCCTACTGTCAGTACAGAAACTATGCAATCTACGTCAGCGAGTAATTTAAAAAAGAATAAATCTGCTTTACGGATTCCGTCTTCATCAATTAAAAGCAAAAAAACT
Organism: Jamesozyma hellenica; assembly: GCA_030571615.1. Lineage (NCBI taxonomy): Eukaryota > Fungi > Ascomycota > Saccharomycetes > Saccharomycetales > Saccharomycetaceae > Jamesozyma > Jamesozyma hellenica. The sequence continues at coordinate 25,262 of JAJLYD010000197.1, read as the reverse complement.
TCTTATTCTTCTAATTTATTATCGAATAAAGCTCAAGGTTATAAAAGTTCTAAAAATACCGTTTCTTCAAAAAGGAAAAGTAATGTTAGTAGTGGATCTAGTATAATGAAGGGTGTTTTTTCTTTTGTAAATAATATAAAGAGGAATTCTCAACAAGAGGAAAAGAGGTCATCAAGTAGTCCTGGATCCATTAAAATATCTACACCGTATAATGCGAAACATATACATCATGTCGGAATAGATGCAAAGACCGGAGAGTACACAGGTTTGCCAGAAGAATGGGAAAAACTTTTAACTTCCAGTGGTATTTCCAAAAGAGAACAACAACAAAATATACAAGCTGTTATGGACATTGTAAAATTTTATCAGGATGTCACTGAATCTAATGGCGAAGACAAAGTTATCACAACTTATGACGTTCATGATTCTAACAATGTTTCGAACAATAACCCGAATAGCTCTTCGTCTTGTAAGACAGCCTCAAGTTCATCAATGGGAAATCCTTATTTAAAAAGACGATCTGTGACTCCTGATTTTTCTGGAAATTCTACACCAAGATTTGATGAACAACACATCCATGATAGCCATGTCACTCCACAATTTTTCGCAGAGTCATATCAATCTCCCTTAGTTGATGAGTCTGATACATTCAAAGAAGCGATTCCAGACCCTATTTCGAATGAGAAATTTATTCCAACAAGACCTGCTCCTAAGCCTCCTAGCTTGCAAGTTGATTCCAAGCTTTCATCTCCTATTCTGCCTCAGGTTATGACCCCTAAACGAACTTCAACTCAGTCTCCATCCCATCCATTACCATCGCCTGTACATAACGCCACCGTGAATAAGGAATTGCAACCGCTACCAGAAATTCCGCAGGTACGAAAGATTATTTCTCCAACAAAGAAATATAGAGAGGAATCTGTTTCAAGAACGCCAAAGTCTACTTCTCCAGTACCAAACACATCATCGAGAATTTTAACAAGAGAAATTTCTAAGAAGCTCAGCGAAAAAAAGAGAGAAGAAAGAGAGAGGCGCAAAAGAGAAATTTATGCAAAATTAGCAACTATTTGTTCAGAGGGCGATCCATCCAAAAGATATTCAAGTTTATTTAAAATTGGACAAGGTGCGTCAGGGGGTGTTTATACGGCCAAGAATGTCGACACAAACGCGTTTGTTGCGATTAAGCAAATGAATTTGGAAAAACAGCCGAAGAAAGAATTGATTATCAATGAAATATTAGTTATGAAGGGTAGTAAACATAATAACATTGTTAATTTCATAGATTCATATATTTTAAGGGGTGATTTGTGGGTCATCATGGAATACATGGAAGGCGGATCGTTGACTGATGTAGTGACCCATTGTATTTTAACTGAAGGACAAATCGGCACTGTAACTAGAGAAACTTTAGAGGGCTTAAAATTTTTGCATTCAAAGGGTGTTATTCATAGAGATATAAAATCAGACAATATACTGCTTTCAATGAACGGTGATATAAAATTAACAGATTTTGGATTTTGTGCTCAAATCAACGAATTTAATTTGAAGAGAAATACTATGGTTGGGACTCCGTATTGGATGGCTCCTGAAGTTGTTTCCAGAAAAGAATATGGGCCGAAGGTAGATATTTGGTCATTGGGTATCATGATTATTGAAATGATTGAAGGTGAACCACCGTACCTGAATGAAACACCATTGAGGGCATTATATTTGATTGCAACAAACGGAACACCAAAGCTAAAAGAGCCAGAAGCCTTAAGTGAAACAATGAAGCATTTTCTAGACTGGTGCTTAAGGGTGAACCCCGATGAAAGAGCATCAGCTAATGAATTGTTAAGTGATAATTTCATTACAGAATATGCGGAAGAAACGAAATCATTGGCACCATTAGTAAGATTAGCGCGCATGAAAAAACTTTCTGATTCACTCGACGACAAGGATATTAATAAGGAAGAATATGAGGAAAGTAATGAACAATTCCAGGAATAATTATTATATAAGTAATATTTATGGATTTTTGAGAAATTTTGCTTTTCAACACGTTTGCGTTGTCTTTTTGATTATTTTATAATTACGTTATATAACAAAGAATAACACGCAAGTGATGACAACATGCCTCTTTGACTGTTTTGACATACATAGCAAGGTAAATAAAAATTTTGATAGGAATGTTAAATCCTAAAACAATGCATATTAAAAAAAAAAGACTTTCTTTTAAATCAATTGGTAGATTTTTTTGTTTTTTATTCTATTTATGAAGTAAATATCTAACTCGATTAGAACAGCTACAAGAAAAAAAATGGAACAAATCCTTATCGGGATTTCCTGGTATTAAATTTTGGCCCGTAGTTTATGCCGCATCGTCTGTTCGAGTTAGCCATACAACAGATCTATTCATTCCATACTTCTCTCGATTTTATGTATAAAGAAATTAAGGACCTGTACTTCCATCGATAATCCTACAACAGAAATAGAAAATTTTGGGATAACAATAGATTATCTTTTACTTGTTGTAACGTGGAATAGGATGTAAAACATTTATTGCGGGATTATTTGATTTTTCCCCCTTTCAGTTGTTAAATCTAAAGTATCACTACAAAAAAAAAATCCTACTGATGAGAAATAACATCTTAACAAATATTTCAACAGTCCTTTTATTACATAGTTAATGGATTTTTTTTTGTTTTCTTTTTAACTACTTTTGTATTTGAAGCCAAGATCTCGCATAAGTTTTCACATTCATATTATATTACTAATTGTCCGAAAATTTGACACTGCATCCAAAATAGCACGGAATTTGTCAAGTAAATTTGCCTTCATCATGTGTATCGATGAAAATCCCCAAAATTTCTTTTCTATGTTATCACGAATGCAGGAATTTGAGGTGTGATCTTTTCATAATTAACAGCTGACCCTTAAGACTCTTTTTACTCGACTTTCTCTCTCTCTCTTCAATGATCTGCAGATGCAGTGTTGAACCTCTATTTATATAGTTTAATTAGACATTATATAGCTCATTTTTATTTGACGTATAATGATCCATAATTTTTTTGCCAATCTAGTCGTGAGTGGATGAAAAAGATAATTTAAAACAAATTTGTTGCTCAAAGTAAAGACAAGCACCCAGATATCCATCAATAAAGTCATTACTAAAATCATCTTGCTTATTTGAGGATTCTGACTCGTTTTTATCTTGCACCCTGTTATTTGTTTTTAATTTTTTCATGCATTCGTTTATCTTAAATTATTTGTCACCTTTTATTAACACATATTCTCTTTATCTATAAAATCCACATTCTCCTGTTAGTTATATTAATTCTTTACACCCATCATGGTTTAAGTGTCGTGGAATGTAGTTTGGCCCTATTAATATCTGTGTATCTTTATATATCCATGCATAATAGTGAGCGTTATTTAATACGTAACTTTTATTGTCTGTTTCTTGTATTTTTCGTCTTTTTCAAAATAAAAATGAAAAAGTAAACAGTATGAAAAAAATGCGGAGTTCATAAAATCCAGGCATTATCTCCAACATATATATAGCACAACACATTGTTTAAGACGGTATGTATCTCCTGCTCTCTCTTTTTCCTAAAAGATCCATCCTCCTTCTTGGATTCTTCCCGGTTCATCATACGTTATTTCAAGTAGGTGGTTCTTTGTAATCAAAAACATCAGTAAACAATGGAATGTTTGTACCACCAAAAAACTCATCTGTTTTCCTTATATCATTTTCATCATCCCTGTCTGTCAGTACCATTTACCTTAAAATGTATTCAAGTTTTTCTTTTTTCCCATTTTTTTTCAATATATTTCATGTTCAACAAAAGAGATTCCTGTATTATTCTTTAATTTCAATGTATATTTTTTTTTGTTTAGAATGTATATTGTAGAGCCTAGGTCAGATTTCAATAAAGAAAATATGTAAGTAAACTTCGGAACGTCTTTTTTTTTTTCGCGTAGAGTTTCTGGGATCTTAGAAGCACTTCGATATCAGGGAGCCGATTTGATTCATGCAATATTGTAATATCAACATCTTCAAGAAATCCCTATTACTAAAGATATATTTATTGCACAACAACTATATATTTTCTTTTTAAGTTTTATATTTGAGAATAGCAACATATACATCTTGATGTGCATCTACGGATAAAGAGGCACATATTGCAAAAAAGGAAATTACAGCATCAATAAAATATTTGAATATACAATTTAAAACCATATTTAATATGAGTCTAATTCCATTTAAAGGTAACTCAGTGATTTTAGATGATCCAACATCACAATCATTAGTAATTGTAGATCCAATGCTAGAAGAGTTATCTTACTTTAAAAAAGTTTTGCCGCCCCATCATGAAAATAGAGATTACAGTGCTATTCAAAGTATAGGATCATCAAAAAATGTTAGTTCTCCATTCATATGTTCTCAGTGTGGGACCAAAATTGATTCTTCAGTTTTGAAGGGGGAAACTTCTCTCTCAAACAATATTATACCGAGCCCTGTGATGAATTTTAATCTTTCAAGCAGGTATTTTAAATTATTGCAAGATACCCATTTAAGACAGTCTCTTCCTAACATAGATAAACATGAACCATCATTCTTGACTTCAATTCCGGAAGAGCTGTTTATTCCCGGTTATTTTCATAAATTTTTTACTACATTATCATTATTGGGGAATGGGGCCAGGGGGTCTGTCTTTAAGGTCGTTCACAAGATTGGTGATACAAATTTGGGAATATTTGCCTTGAAAAAAATTTCAATTGGAAATGACATGGTATGGTTTAATAAGTGTATAAAAGAAGTCAAGGCATTGAGTTCATTGACCCATAAAAGTGCAAATCTAATTACGTATAATCATGTTTGGTTGGAAATGGATTTTTCATATGGTGTTACTGGCAGAGAATCAGACAATGAAAAAATACCATGTCTATTTATACTTCAGCAATATTGCAAAGGTGGTAATTTGGAGGAATGTATTTTAAATGATGTTTTCCAAAAATTCCCTGAAAAGATTTCTAAAGAAGAAAGAGTAAAACGGTTCAAAAAAATGAGAAAGCAAAAACAATTGGGGGAAAACATTTTAGGATTATCAACCAGACAGATTTTCTTGATTATTAGAGATATCTCTAGAGGATTGAATGAGTTACACGATATTGGGATCATTCACAGGGATCTTAAACCGTCCAATATCCTTCTTTCTGATAAGTATTTGCCAACATTTTTTGAAGAAGGAAAGGATTTGAATGAAAATTTAGAAAATGTTAAAGAAAATTATCAAATATTCCCGACAGTTGTAATTGGTGATTTAGGTGAAAGCCAAATGGCAGGCGAGTCTAGGACTGCTACAGGTTGTACAGGTACCTTGGAATTTACGGCGCCTGAGGTCATAATCACAAATGAACCTAATGAAAATGGTTCTCATTATAGCGAATATACTTTTGCATCTGATATGTATTCTCTTGGGATGATTTGTTATTTTGTTGTTTTTGGTAATGTCCCTTTTCACTCCCAATCAGATATCCCTGAAATAAAAAAGGAGGTGAAAAGGTTAAGAATAGATAGGGAGGAGTTAAGAAAAATGCACGAACAAATGAATTTGAGAAAAATAGATTTTAGGATATTCGACTTAATTGAACTACTTCTTACTCCGGATCCTTTAAAAAGACCAAATGCCGAGTTCATCGAGAAGACTTTGGATCGCATGCTAGCAGAGAATAACGAAATATTTTTTTTCAAAAATGATCGGAGGAATGATATGTACGCCGACGACAGAGATGGCAGTACCAATGCTTTATCTAATAGCCAGGGTAGTTTTGGAGAAGGGAGTAATGTTTCTGACACAGAGGAAGCTGGTTCGTTAACTTTAATGTTATCTAATAACAAAAAATTGATGCTATCAAGATTATATTCATTTGAAAGGGTTTCAAAACTCTTAAAAACATCATCACAGATGTTTTTCTTGACTTTGTTGGTGTTTGTAATAGTGATTTTATCAAATACCAATGGCTTAATCAACTATCTTTCATTATTCTTACTTGGTTTTTCTTTTGGTACAACAAGGAAAATGGTCAAGAAAATTTTGGCGGCATTACTTATCATTGCATTGTTTAGAATTTATAGCAAATTTAAAGCTTAATTAAGTTTTTTGAAGGATAGTTTTATACATGCCGTGTTTATACTTATAGATCTATATATTTAAAAAAATTAAGTCTAGCTATTAACGATTTTTGTAGAATGTTAAAAAAAATTATTCCATTTTACACCAAGGTCTATCATGTGAAATTTGATGCTCGCATAAAATTGGTTCTAGTTTTAATCCAACTAAAGATGCCATAAAAATACCCAATGAATCGGATATAGATACAGCGCCCAACCCAAATTCTCTTTTTTCTGCTTCCAAATCTTCTAATATATTCAAAAATGTATTAACATAAGATGACCCGCCAAGTAAACCTTCATAAAGTATCAACAGCACGATTGGCCAAGGTCTCTTCACAAAATAACCCCATGACTGCACTATGGTTATTAATAGATTTAAACCTTGAAGTACAGACAATACATAGAGCCTTCTTAATCTAAATATGTGAGCAGTGGATCTTGATATAAAAACACCTAATTGATATAAAGTACCATATATGACATAAATATCCCTGTACTTATGAAATTTAAATAACCCATGTGATCCCCGTTCATCTGCGATTGGAAATAATAATGTCGGTGACACTGCTTGATTAATTAAATATTCAAATAAATAGACTGTACTCAGTGGAAGCATATATGGAAATACTAAAGCTCTTACGTTTTTACAAATCTTGAGTATATGAATTTTTATAGCTTCCAAATCATGGATCTTCACTTCCCTCTGTTCGTTTAGGTTTGCTCCTGTAAGTAAACCTGTTTGAGATTCGCTAAAAGAGTTACCACTTCTTGCCTCATTCAAAATCTCATATGATGAATATTCTAATTTAAAATAAAATAAAAATCCAAATGGTAGAACAGCAAAGATCAGTAAAGATAGTTTAATAGGAATTTTTAAAATATTTGTCAAAAGCATATAGATAAAACTTCCCAACAACCCAGCACCTCCAGTACCAGAAGACCATCCATTAAGAGAAATTTCTTCATAAAAATGGGTCATTTGTAAAAAAGTCACTTCACCAAATCCAGACGAAACAGAAGCCAGAACAATTCCAATCATGCAAATGTAAATTTTTTTGGACGATACTAAAACCATTCCAAAACTACTTAAAATAATTAATGCAATAATTCTGTGGCAATATTTTATTTTATTAATAAAAAAAGGAAAAATTGTTTTAACCATTAAGGATGGCAAGATGTCTACTAACAAAACTAGTGATTTAGGTAACGATGGACCCGCAATATCTACAGCAGCTGTAAGAATGACAACATATGTAACATTGTTTATTAACCCAAATAGCCAAAAGTAAGCATATATTTTGCGATTATTATCAGACATCGACGATGGTAGCTGTTAAAATAAATTGTGGGCTAGATATTTATAGTTTAATGGAAAAAAAAAGCCGTTTCTACAAATTTCGTTTCCATTAAACTAAAAAAATAAAATGGGTTCTTTCTGTGTCTTAAACAAATGAGTGACTGTCGTATCAATGAAATCACAAAATATATATGTTTAATTGCTCAAACCCTTGAGCTTCATTTATTTTTGGATTTATTTTTGCAACTCGTGCGAACCTCAATGTCACCGAACGAACCTCTTTTCAAATAGGCACTAAACAGATTGGACAGATGTTATGTTTACAAAAAGAGAAGAAAATGTATATTTACTTAAACTAAATATAATCTTTTAATAAATTCAACCTTTCTACCGCCTTTTTTAAGTATGCATCATCTTTACAAACTGCAAATCTTAACAGGTTCTCGGCTGCCTTTTCATGTTCTTTAATGTAAAATTCGGTTGGAGGAATTGCTACGACGCCTAATTCATTTATTAACCAGTATGAAATACGAAAGTCCTTTCCTTTTTCTAACAATTCTTTAGGAAATGCATAATTACTTGGTATTTTGACCTTGGAGAAATTAACCAAGATAAAATAGGAACCTTCCGCAGCAGTATAAGGTAAACCTAGATCGTCAAAGACTTTGGTAAATATTTCATATTTCCTAATGTAGTCTTTTCTCATTTTTTCGAAATATCCAATTTTCGAGGCACTTTCAATACTATTTGCCACAGCTTCTTGTAACGGAGATGGAGATGAAAAGCAAATTCTAGTGTGAGCTTTGGCTGCATATTGTAATAAATCTGTATTCAAAGAGACAATCCAACCAATTCTCCAACCGGTTGCTGCAAATGATTTACCAGCAGAACCAACGGTCAGGGTTAAGTTACCGATCTCTGGGGATAATGTTGCTATTCTTGTAAACGAATCTGTAAAGTATAAATGTTCGTAAACTTCATCTGAAATAATGACAATATTATTCTTCACACATATGTTACCTAATTTAAATAATTCTTCGCGAGTAAATACTTTACCAATTGGATTATGTGGAGTGTTAATAATAATTGCTTTGGTTTTTTCATTGATTGATTTTTTTAAAATATCCCAATCAATCTCCCATTCAGAACCCTCTGTGACTCTCTCATCCAAAGCTTTTGGAGGATTAATCGGAACGTAAACAACCTTACCACCAGATAACTCAATATTGGCTATATATTGATCAAAAAATGGTTCAAAAACAATAACTTCGTCACCTTGATTCAACAAACCTGTTAAACAACAAAGAATTGCTTCGTTGGCACCAGTATTGATAGTTATATTTTCAGGCTTAAGTTCGGTATTATAAATAGGACTATAAAATTTAGTCAAAGATTTAATTAACGACAGACGCCCTCTAGTTGGTGAATACTGGTTGACTAATGGAATCTCCAAAGCTTTTTGTGCTTCTTTGATGGCAAAAGCCGGTGGCGAATAAGAGAAGAAACCTTGGCCTAAATTAATCATTTCGCGATTTTTATTATTTGCGTTAGTTGCAGCTGTAGCTGCAGATTCATTGGTTAAAGACCACACGTCTTTGGCAACATTTTGAGTAAAATACTTGTTTGGAATTATTTTAGGTTTTGTATTTAGTGACACTGACATTGTTGTTTTCAAATTTCTCAAAAATACTTTCGACATCAATTTTTTTAATTATTCCTATTTATAGGAAAACTGTTCAAGATAAAGGATCCCAAAACGACTTATTATATATAATCATCAAGTATTTACGAGGGCAAATTTTTTGCTTGTGAAATTGATATTCCGATAATATACATGCGATGAATGATTTCTGCCTAAAAATTGCCGGAGACATCACTAAATAGAGAGTAAGCCTGCAAAAAGTATTCTCGTAATTACAGATCCACAGTTTTTTGTCTTTATTAATGGGCCGAGCAAAACGTGGTAGAAAAAACTTGAAAACTGTGTAACGTGATTATTAGGGCTCCAGTTTTACCGCACATAAAAAACGTATAATTTTCATTAGATTATACAAATATACAATTATACAAAGTGAGGACTACATAAAAAGCACATTTTTAAATATAAATATTCAAGGAACAATGAAAAATCATATTATTTAACTTTAGATTCTAATGCAGAAGTTGCTTTTCCCAACTCAGAATTGCACTGTTTTATAATCATCGCATCCCTTTCGAGAATCTTACGTAATTCAGTCCATTCATTCTCGGCCTTACTTTTAGCTTTGACCGACTTTTCCTTGAGTTGACTCAATTCTTCTTGAACAAAACAGAACTCATCTTGTAAAGATTTTTGACTGTAAACAAATTCGTTGAATTTGATAATTTGATTTCTTATTTCCTTAAACCACTCGATTTCTTTATCGCTAATAACTGATTCTTTAAATTTAGATGATTCGCTAGCTTGAGATAACTTTTGAGTTAGCTTGTTAAATCTTCCCATTATCTGACTTTGCTTTGCCAACCTATCATTCCACCTCGCAAGCTGGCCTTCGTAACAGTTTTGCAACAAATTTTGTTTTTCAATTATATCATTACTACATTTTAGTTGTTTAGTTAGATCGTATTGTTGCTCTATTATCCTACCATGCAGCATGACTCCTAAACTTTGTCCCTGGATAATATGGGAAACCAATTCCTTGGAAACATCAGTTAAAACAGCCAGTTGATTTTCACTAGATGCATTCGAAAGTTCTACTTGTCTATCTCTAGGCAAAATTACAGTTTTAAAGGGGGTTTGACAATTTTTTTTATATTTGGCATTTAAATTCGTTATTTCTGACAATGGCTGCACAAAAGATGGTTCATAAATAACAGAGTTTCCTCCTTTTAAATCTGAGTTTTTGTGTTCATTTTTGGTATCTGTATCAAAATAAGCAGTTAGAAAATTTAAATCTAACTTTTGAACAAACACATCATCTTTTGATGTCAAAATAAGACCTTGCTTTCCTCTATAGCTCCAGACGCCAGAAGAAGTGTAAGCAAAATTCCCTGTTTTCAACAAATCGCATTTACTTTCAAAATTTACGTCAATCAATGGAGTTAAATCCGCGTTACATATACAATTTGACATAATATTTGACCATTCGGTAGTGTCAATCAGGTAAGTAGACTTTTCGGTTAAATCAGATGCTAGAAGGCGACCATTTTCCTTAAAAGAACTTAAAATTTGTATGTTTCTGTATTCTGTGCCCTTCTGTAATTGTGGTAAAGCAAATAATTCCACCAATACTAAGGAATTATTATGAACATAATTATTAGCGTTCCAGCACATAGTTAATTCCAAATCCTTAAATAATAACATCACATTTCCGTCCATGAATGTTATAACCAATAATTCGTTGTTTCCACCAATGTCTAAAGTAGAAATGTCATAAGCGGTAGTGCTATAAAGATTCTCGGGATATGGGGAAATTGAAAAAGGTCCTTGAGGCTTAACAATCCTATTTTCATGATCAATGATCAATTCCTTTTCACTATTTTCGGTTACCCTTAAATGCAACTTTGATGTAAATTGTAGTTGCTTTATTGTATTTTTTTTCACATCTGATGTCGTATCCTTAGTCAATGAATCATATAAAATAATAGACTTGTGCATTAAAGTTTCCAATTCTTTTTCTTCAAAAACCAATACTGAAGGGAGACATGGGTAAATAGCATAAATATCACCACCATCATTCAAGCTTAACATGTACAACGTAAGTCCATCTTTACTAAAAACAATTTTATGTACTTCAGTTACTCTATTATCGAGACCTAAAGAGTTGTTGGTTTCATTTAGGAATGTCTCGACTTCAGTAAATAAATCAAATAAACAAATAGTACTGTTATCGGATAGAATTACTAGGCAATCATCATTTTTTGCTTTTGGGTGAAATAAAATTTGTTTAATTTTATGAAACCGTCCTAATTGATGCACTTTCCCTTGAAAAGTCTTTTCCATGGCAAAAGAAGTACCTTTATAACCCCAAGGTATTTCAATAACTCTGAACTTCCTATCGGAAAATAAACAAATAAATTTACCAGAGCCACTAATTATTGCACCAGTTACTATTTCATTTGAGCCAAAAGAACCGATTTCCATCTCGGAATATGATTGGTCGGAAACATTACCCCATCTCAATGAGTAGCAATCTAAATGCACAAACTTTTGGCCCTTATCAACACTAAAGAAAAATCTATCTGGATAATTAGTTTGTTTTGAGTATAAAAAGTGAGTTTGTTGAGCAGATATTTTTTGTGAACGTTTAAAAATTGATCTCGTTTTTAAGTTGTGGATAACAGGATCTGAATCCAGATAATTGTAAGCAACAGACATAATTTATATTTTTTTATTTTCTTATCCTACTGTTTGGATTGTAGTTCTATTTTTTTTTATTCGTTTTAACAAATTAACAATCTGTGTTTTTTAAAGAGGCTATTCAATTATTGGTATTTTGGCTACGATTGATTATTTACACCGTTTTTTTCTTTGAAAAAAATGATGCATTTTCCTGCTAAAGTAAAAGCAAACAAACATTACCCGTCTTTTTCCAGAGATGTGATGTTTTATATGACATATATAAATAATATAGCCAAAAAATGACATTATGAAAAAGAAAGTTTCTATAAAATCAACTAAATAAAAGCAAAATTCCCGGAAATAACCATCCAATTATTAAGTTCATAAACAAGCTCCAAAATACGTAATAACATAACTTTGGACTGAAAACACTCCAAATGAACAAATGATACCTTAAAAGAACGCATGAAGCCAATAAACAACAACCCACAACGCTGTAAAAAAGAAGAATAGGAAGGTTAATCATAGAAAATACCTCTCTTTTATGGTTTCTTGTTCTAGTTGTAGAAGGATAAGAATAAAGCATATTCCATGGGATCATAGACCAATAAATAGTTGGTGCAAAATTTGCAATAGACATCAGCCAGCCAATGACATAAATGTTATAATTTTCTGAAATACCATGATAAGCATTTGATAAATCTATGCTTGCAATTGAATTTGTGCCTCCAGCCTGAAAAAAGGTAAAATTTTGTAAAACTAATGATATTAAAGACACAACATAAATGTTATAATTATATTGAATTAATATTTCATTTTTTATGCACAATTTCATTATTTCGAATAAAAAATATTGGCCGATGTTGGTTGACGAAGATAAGAATATCAGTAATATGACTATATACTTTGAAATAGAACTTATTAAAGAAGAAGGTCTTCGTATTTTCAAAAATGAAATGCCAACCTCTACAGAGACTATTGCAAAAAAACATTTGAAGAAAAATTGTGCCATTGGAATTAATGATTCAGAAAAAATATTTTCTGGTTCTTTTTTTGCTTTTTCTTTAATAAACAAGACACAAAACTTACTTAATATATCTTGTAAAATTGGAGGAACATATTCTTTGTTGACAATGGCCCAGTTTATTTTATACGTGATGGAAATCATACCCAAGATGAATGTTGAAACAAATAACCAGGGATCATTTATTCCATCTGAAACACAAACGGTTATAATTGTAAGTATATTTAAGCCCCATTGAATAGCAGTTTTACACCCTAAAATTTCCGAAATAACGTACGGATAAACTGTTTTCTGGCCAGTATTGTTCCAACCACGAATTAGCCTAGCACAACAAAAAAAAATAAAATGAGACCAAAATTGTCCTTGTTGAGTCGAGTAGGAGTAAAGATAACTTGAAAATATGAAACAGGTCATTATCCACCACCATACCTGATGCTCTTCTTCCACAAAGCTGCTTCCAAAACAAGAAACCCCTAATAATAAGGATATTACAAGTGTTACTGCCAATATTATCTTTGATTCGATATTCCATAAGGTTAGAATAACTGTTAGTACTGTTGTTGATAAAAGCAAGCCATATCCAATGGCAATGCACTTATAATTATAATCAGTAGCGTTTTGAATCAAGTTTTCTTGTATGCGTTTCATTTCACCTTGTACTTTAAGTCTATCAAACTTATTCGTATCAATATCGCTACAATTTTTAGACAGATTTAATAATTGTTTGTAATTTTCCAACATTTTTGTTTTGATAATTTCATTGTTATCCAGCAAAGCCAAGAGTTCTTCAATAATAATACCTGCACTATTTTTTGGAATTGGAACATTGAAAAGCGCTGACAGTGTTGGAACTAAATCCATTTGCTGAATGTATGTTAAGTATTTAAATGTGGATGGATCATCCAATGAAATTGGTAGCTTCATATATTTCTGCTGATCAGGTTTTTCAAAACGTTTTAATTTTGGAGAAAGAAAGACCAACCCAGCAGAAGTTTCCTCAGGTGACGATCCCCCATGGTTTCCTATGTCATTCATTCCATGATCGCCCATAACAAGTATCAAAGAATTTTCATCAACTTCTCCATATATTCTTTCGATTATTTCATCCATCTCTTCATGTTTTTCTGGCATAAATTTAGAGTGAGAACCACCTTTATGGCCAATATGGTCCAGACCTAGATAGTGTAATATTAGTACATCCCAGTTATTTTTTTCACTAAACTGTTTTGAGAGATGTCTTGTCACGTTTAAATCAACTTGCTTAAAATCACTAACAAAAAAAGAGTTAGTGCCTTCGTATTCATCAAATATGCTCAATGGGAACAATTTCAACCATGTATCATCTCCGAAAAATCTCAAACGATAGCCATTTTTGTAAAATTGCCTTGGCCATGAATCTTGATCTTTAACATTAGAGGAAGAATCTGTTTCAGCTACATTAAGGATGGCATCAAGAAAACTAGGAGTCGATCCAGTAGTAATTCCTTTTAACCTCGGTAATGTGACAGTTGGAGGGTTAGAATAAGCGGTAAACCCCCACGCTTCACCGGAATTCAACTTGGAATGTATAAATGAAAAGTGAGAAGCAGATTTATCAAACAAAAAGTCACTTCTTAAGGCATCAATAACTATTACGACTAATTTCTTAAAGGGTGCCTTGAAATTCGATTGTATCTCAGGATTTATTTCAAATGTTGCTTCACCTTGCAAAATATTCTTTTGCGGGAAAAACCCATTACAAAAAATAAAAACAGCAGTAATTTGAAGTATTAATAATACTGCAAGGCCTTTTAACATCATGTATCCCTAATAATGTGTGTATTTGAATTTGTGATTCTCGAAAAGTACTTTCTTTTGTTTAATTTTTGTCAAACAAGTTAAAAAAATTCAAAATCCAACAAGACGCGTGTCTTAATGTTTCATTGTAGCTAAGAAATACAAGTTTGAGCGAAAACAAGACTCTCAGCCATAACTCTTGTAAACTACATCAAATTGAAAAGTACATTAACTAACTTTTCAGATATTTTATTTTATGTAATGCCGCTAGATGTTTTTTTTTGATTAACATTTAGGGCTTTTGTTTTTTAGATTTTTGTTTTTGGTGTTAAAATTATTTTTGTTCAAATAAATTATTTTTTTTTAAAAAGTGATTTTTTTTTCAATTAATCCACCTTAAACTGAAGTTAATAAATAAGTAATTATGTGGCTTATCTGATTCATTGATAGAGAATATTCTAAGCTAGGGAGCAAATCGTATTAATTCTGCAAAATCATATTTTTTTTTCTATATACAGAAGACATTTAAGTAACTAATAAATCTGCAAAATTTTTCAAATTTAAAAGGAAAATTTTTTCCATTTTTTATGTTTTTCCTAAAATGGATTGGTGGTTATATGGACACTCTATTGTGTTTACATACTGTAAAATAAATTGTTTTTGTTTTTGTTTTTTTAGAATAGTTTTAACTTGAATAAGACTTGATTTTTTGTCTTTTTCCTATGTAACTTACTTTTGATATTTTCAACACATTCTTAAGGACGTCATGGAATATGTCACTTTTCTGTCATAAGATACTACCATCATTTATTACTCAAAAAAAATTAAATTCTGCTTAATCTGTTGTATTGTGATATTCAATATCTATTCATATTGTTTAGTATGAGATGAAGCCGCTGGATTCATATAATTGTTTATCTAATAATCCACCAAATCCTTCGCTGCTCACCAATGGAATCGCAAGATGCCCACGATGAGACTGTTCAGGCTTCTAGGAACCCATACTTTCCAATTCTCACTTTTGCAAGATCAAATTAAAAAAAAGTACAACTTCTCTTTCGCCCATGTCAACACGCTGTAAAGAGACTAGGCAGATCTGACGATCACCTAGCGACTCTCTCCACCGTTCGACGAGGCCATATAAATTAACGAACAACAAGCTTTACTCGAATCTGTTTCCAAATTCTTTCTGAACTCATTTTCTTAGATGACATTGTTTTATCAAAAAAAAAAAAGATAATAATATGTTCATACGTCATTAGTATATAATTTTTTCTCCTGTGTATATAAAATATAAAGTAATAAAAATAAGAAAATAAGAAATATAAAAATTTTGCAGAAAAGTATCAATAGCGGAGTAATAAAAAAGGGAGTATTATCCCGCTATTTATACTTTTTAAGACATGGAAAATAAGTCGAGAATGCATTATAACGGGCTCATGGATTATAAACGTTTAAATCGAATATTATCATGGGTTTTATTACTACATTAGGAATTGCACCGCCCATTAGGCAAAAAGCCGTTATAGGGGTTAGTTCAAACAATTATCGTGGTAATAAATTCTGACAGTATCTATATAGGGTGTATATAGAACGGACATTCGGAATGCATGACTCTGGCATTAGAGTAGTGGCATATATGGTTGGAAATTACTGGATTGAAAAAATAAAGGGCAAATCTTGAAAAACGTTCACATGGAACAGATGGATTTGAGCTTAGAAACATCAGATCATTTATCGTTTCCAAAAGAATAAAATACCATTGATTTCCCCACGTTGAAGTATTTATGTTGTTATTATTTATATTTATATTTTATATTTTATATTTTATGTTTAGCTATGAAAGTAAGTGTTTTCTTATATTAAAAAATGTTGTAAACCAAATAGAATGATATTAAAGGAATTTTGACAAGAAAAGAGATTTCAAGGTACGCCTGAAAAGCTAGAAATTAATCTAGTTTTATTAAGAATAAAATTTGGAACTCAATGATATAATATTATACGTCATAGGCCAAAACTCAAGCAGTTACACAGTTTGAGGAAAGGTTTACACAGTTTTAAGGAAGTTACACAGTTTTGGTGTAACTAGTGTATTTGCAGAATAAGAAATCCCAGTTGAAATGATGATGTTTACAAATGTGATGTGTTAGCTGTGGAATTCTGAAAAGTATAAATACCAGGTTATTATATCAATATCCTGAATAATAATTTGAAGAATTCCTTTATAATTATTTTATATAATTTTGTATCTTAAATATAAAAAAACAACAATTAATTAGTTCTCGATCCGATCTTCTGAATAATATAATCTTTTATTATATTATTATTTTGCGCTTCCCATCTGTTTAAATTCTGCTTTCTGTGTACAACTTAGTGTACAATAAAAACTGTGGTAATGTAATCACTCGGATCGAAAGTATTTTAATTATTATTCTTGTTATTCTTATTATTGTTGTTAAATAATTATAGAATATAAAAAGTGAATATGAAATAATAATGAGAATTCATTTAACGGTGAGAACTCGTTGCCCTTTTATATGTTTAACATTAGCAAATTGCAATTAGATTAAATCCCTTAATCTAGCCTTAATATTAGTAAT